>JASAND010024505.1:0-13764 GCA_030248195.1 Trissonchulus latispiculum
CCCGCTACACTTGTAATCATTCGAATCCTGTCACCAAGTTCTACAACTTTGTTTTTCAGAATTTTTTGATTCCGTTACTGCTTGACAGATAACAGCGAAGATTGCTTTTCAAAGTCTAAAATTTGCCATTTTTTGAAAAATTAAGGTGTAAAATTTCATCAACGGGGTTAATCCGTCGGTCAAGTATTGTCCACATTTGTAGTCCTGTAGGATACGTTATCCCTAATGGAGAGCTCTCTGCAGCATCTCTACCTTGGCACAGCAGTGAATAATGTGACATTTTGAAGCAGATTGTTTTGAACACGGATTTCTCTCAACTTATGCAAGCAATAAGCGGCTTTACACTACACTAGCATTTTTGGGACAAAAATCAGACAAAATTTACATTTTTTGAAATATTGAGATTGTTTCTGTTTTAAATTTCAGCACAAATATATTGCACTTGGGAGACGTCTCTTTTAAAACCAGAACAGGTCGCTTGTCTTTCACTTTCCCACACTTCGAGAAATCAGTACTCAAAAAACTGTTTTTGCGTTATTACATACCAAAGTCGGACAGTTGAATTGAGACACTTCTGCTCTGACATGCGCTTTACAATTGTAAAGTTTTAAAAGCTTTAAGCTTGTGTAAAGCTTAAGCTTTTAATTGTGTAAAAATTGTTGAATTGAGTAAATTTCAGTCTTTAAAGTTTAATGCAAATGTTCGAAAGCAGCTTCAAGCAATCTAAATTATTTTCAATAACATTTTCACAAAATTATTTTCCATAATCTTTTCAAATTACAACTATTAGGCTGGTGTAATCTGACTTGAAATTTTAACGTATTTCCGTTTCCGATTTTAGATTGATTTAGTTAATGTTTCTAAATGCTGTGTTAAACAGTTTTCCAAGAAGTTGTTAATTTGCATTATTACGTTAATTCTCAAAAAATTACTCATGTTCCCAGGTTGGAGCCCTCAGTACTTCTGTTCAAGATTACAAAAGCTCTCAAATTTTCATGGGACAAACCCCCAGGATCTCTTGTATGTTGAAACGTACCTTAAACAACTTAGGGCCGAGACCTCTTAACGTTTCGTCCTGTATTCGTACTTGTGCCAGATTTCGCTGCCTGGCCAGCCCGTCCAGGATTCCTGAGAAATCTGGAACTTGCTGGTCCGCCGCAGCACCTCCAGTGGCTCGGACCAAAATTATAGCCTCCAACTTTCGAAGTCGCTGAAACGAGAAAAGACAATCATGCTGTGTAAAATAAGAGTACCAATAACGATTGCAAATAAAACTGATCTTGAAACATTTCTTATTACCTTTAATTACGTTATCTATTACAACACTGTAATCATGATTTCATCAATTTCATGATTTCGAAGTTAGAAAATTAGACTTTTTCGATTCGTATGTGGGGACCAAGAGAGACTGAAAACTTTTTCGCCTTTTCTATTTTGAGGAAAAGTTGTATGTAGTGGCTTTCTGGATCGTAGAGCATGAAAGTGAAGTTTACTTCGTTAGCTCCGTATAAGCTTACAACCTTAGCTTATATTGAGCTAACGAAACGTCGAATCCAACTTTTGACTTCAGATTCGTGTTCTGGGACCCTGAAATGTCCTATATACAAATTTTCAGCAAAATCGAAGGCAATAATTTTTCGATTTCCTTTACGAATCAAAAAAATAGAATTTTGCGAAATCAAGACATTCTACGATATTTGAAGTCAGCCCGGTCGAAAACATACCATACCAAATTTCAGCCCACTTAGTGAAGTTTTGCGGAATCTGGGCCTCGGGAGGGGGGAAGTTTTGCGGAATCTGGGCCTCGGGAGGGGGGGGGGCTTTCGTGAAAAGATCCTGGGGGAAAAGTTTTCGTATTGTGGTCGGAGGACCGATACGCAACCCTCTAGTGGCTTACTCTTCTTCTTATATATAGCACTCTCGTTCTATTACTGTTTTCCTTTCAAACCGACCAATTTCAAAGGATTGAATTTCACAATGTTTATACCTGGAGACTTCTGCCCAACACCTCCGCTCCGACTGTCCTGATGGAATTCGCTGAAAGGTCTAAGAAGCGGAGCGCCTTCAGACCCGAAATGGCCTCCAACACATTCTGAAATAAGAATTTTACACCATATTGCACAATTTCTAATATAAACTATACTGTTAAGCTTGACAGTATTTTCGAAGGTTCAAATGGATTTGAACAAAGCATGAAATATGTAGGGGGTTGACGGTATTGTTTGCTCTGGAAAGACAAATTGTTAGCTTTTTTGCTTACCGTGGCGTCCTGATTTAAGCCACAGTCCTGTAGGTCCAGGCTTCGAAGGTGCTTGTGGACATTCAGCCCACGGGAAGTGAGATACTTCCACAGCTCATTTCGAGCCATATCCGTAAAGGCGACCCGACGGATGGCCAGGTGTTCCAAGCGCACCCGTCGAGATCGCATTAGGCCCTGCACCAGGTTGCGCTAAAATGAAGGAAAGAAAAACTCAACAAATACAGTGAGCAATTAGAACACATCAAATCAATTATAATAAGCATTAACTCTTTATCTTCACCTGAACGGAAGTATGTCTTAGCGCTAAGAGTGAGCAAAATGCTAATAACAGCCAAGCAATCTGTTAATTAATAGTTAATTATTAGGCAAATATCGCATAAATTCTAGAACAGTTGAGTTGACTTTTGGTTAACTCTCAACTAAGCTTAAGCTTGCATTGAGGAAAAGCTACAACGTGGCCAGCAGAAACGTTTGCTACAGTTCACGATAAACAACAACTCACCATCACACTGCACATATCCGTGGCCTCCAAATTGACAAATGAGTTGTCAAAGACGAGGGCCCTGAGGTTGATCGCCTCGCCCAGAGCGGTCACAATCGGTTCCATGGCCGCGGGCCCGATCGTCGTGTTTCGAAACTCGGCCCGGTCCAGATTGGCCACGGCTCGAATATCGTTGGCCAAGACCTCCCCTAAAAATGAACAAATCTGTAGACATCAGTACAAATTATGTTAATGTTTCTGTTAATTGCTAAAACTGTTAAATGTTGTCAAATTATGATGAAGGTTTTGATAATGGAATACAGAAGATGTGCAATGAAGAGAATTATGAAAAGCTTGTCCGTTAATTGCTTGTATAATTGGGATTTGAAATTTTGCGCCTAGTCATTTCTTAATTGCTGTTGGAGTTCCATTTGACCCAACAGGCTATCAGATTTATATTATAGAAGTGTTCTTACAACTTTTAGATTTTCCTGATAATTATCCTGTAGCCAACGAAAGAAGGTTTGCTCAGTATCGTGAGGATCGACATTTGTGCCCATGACTGTCGGCAATGGCAGCCAATTTGATTACAGAAACCCATAGTCTTTTGAATGTTGCTGAGGTGATTATCTTAATCATTACTGAATTAATTAATAATTAATTAACAATTAGATAGTTATGTAAAGCAGCTTTTAGCCAATTCTTGACATCTGACTTGTTAGTTGTGGATTGTTGTGACTTTTAGCTGATGTTGGTTGTCTGCTTCATATTGCTAAGACTGTCTTCTGCGGGTGCACCTGTATACTATACTTGAATTAGTATTAATTACTGAGGCAGATATGTACACCAGTAACAGATAGTCAAAATCTGTATTTTCGTTGTTTTTGGAAATTTTGGCTCCACTAGTCGGTGTCTCAATATGCAAATTAGAAGACTCCCGTAAGTTGAAAATTTGACTTTCAGTTAAAGTATATACTTCAAGGGTACTTCTTCAGTAAATTTCAGGTAAACTTCTGGTGAATACTTCTTCTTGCTTTTTCCTGTTTTTGCTTTCTTGCCTTTTTTCCTTCCTTTTCTTTCGCGAGTTTGGCGCTCTTGTACATGCTGTTTTCTCAACACAGCTCGCTCAATAGTGGTGGGAAGGTAACAGAGACGAGTGTGTGTCGAAGCACGGGACGCCCTTTCATATTTCGCGGTCACATTCGAGGTGACAGTTCTAGTGGTATGACTGTGAATCCGCAGCACAAGTCACAGCCAGTGTGGTCATCACTCTAGGTGGAACTCAAACTTTTTACTCATAGCTATGTAGTTGCTTATAGAATACTTGAGTGGATTTGTTGTGCAGAACGTAATATGTTAAATTGAGTTTGATTGTCGTTGCTGATTGCCGCTGAAATTCGCATTGGAAGCAAAATCTCAACGCTTGAGCGGAACCTGCCAGGTTGCATAATCATTTGAAAGTTCTTGACTAGAACTCAGCGGTGAAAGAATTAGATCAATTAATCGAGTAAAAAGCATGGCACGACAAATGGGTTTGTAGGACGTTTCACCGATTCAATTCATAGTCCTAATTCTATAATTTATGAATTGCCTTGTCGAGTGCTTTTGACTGATATCCAAACAGATGAGATTTTCGAATCGCTTAAGCTTTGAGGATTTTATATGTTAATTTCAACTGTAAATTAGTAGCAATAATCAGCATAATTACCATATAATTATGTATCAAATTAGTTGTCTTACATAGCCAAACAATGCATTTCACTTAAGGGGGGCGACTAAAATGGCGACTCCGAATTTGTCCGATTGGCCTTCTTTTTGGCGAAGTTAAAGAGCATGGGTGTGGTCACAAAAACACCTGGTCAAAAATAGCTGCCTTCCAGCCATGTGCAGCCGCCGCGTTTATGTGCCCGACCCCCCCCCCCCTTTTTCACGACTACCAACGTAATTAATTAAAAATCTTTGCTGGATGCAAGATCCTAGCTTCAAGCTTGTCATTGGCAAATATGATTTGGCACATGTGCCCCTTTCTGCAGAAAAATACTAGACGTCTTGTATCTTATCTGCATCTAAGGGAATTACTCTTCAAAAACGAAAGGAATATTTTATTACTGGTGCCAGTTATAAGGCTGTAATTTGGCAAATACAGAGGCCCTATAGGAGTACTCATTTGTGCCAAATGGCAAGAAATTCTGCCGCGTGAAAACATTTTTGTCAACTTTAATCATCAAATATTGCCAAAATCGCCATTTTCAGTCTGTCGGATCCTGTGTAGAGGCTTTCTGCAGCCATGGAAGTCGCAAACCTTCACTAATCGAGCTGAAATCTTTTGTAGGTGTGTTTTCGACCACGCTCAGCTCAAATTTCTCAAAAAACTTTTAATTTCATAAAATTTTGTTTTTTTCGATTTCTGGGGTACCATTGCACAAAAAAGGCGTTTATTGGCAATTTTTGAAGATTAAAGTTGACATAAAAGACTTTCAGGCGGCAGAATTTCTTGCCATTTGGCACAAATAAGTACTCCTGTACGGTCTCCGTGTTTGCCAAATTACAGCCTTTTAGCTCGCACCAGTAATAAAATATTCCTTTCTTTAGCCAACACTTTTCAAAATTTTGCCGAAACTTCAACTTTGAACAGTGATTCCCTTAGATACAGGTAAGATACAGACGTCTAGTATTCTTCCGCAGATAGGAGCACATGTGCCAAATCATGTTGGGCAATACCAAGCTTGAAGCTAGGGTCTTGCATCCAGCAGAGATTTTAAATTAATTATGTTTGTGGTTGTGAAAAAGGGGGGGTCGGGCACATAAACGCGACAGCTGCACATGGCTGGAAGGCAGCTACGAACCAACGACCAAATATTTGTTGACCACACCCATGCTCTATAACTTCGCCAAAGGTAAGCCAGTCGGACAAAGTCGGGGCAAAAGTTTAGTTGCCCCCCCCCCCCCTTAAGGTGGTGACAAGGCCGCACCCAGGGGGAGGCTTCAAAGGGTCTAGACTAGACCCGCCCCTTCTGAAACGCCACGAAATGACAAACATTAACAAGTTGGTTGTTTTCAAGTGAAATTTGCATTTTTGAAATATTTAAATAACTAGAAAGAATTTCTGAGAGGAAAGAGCAAGCACTTGGCAGCATTAGGGCACTTACGACCACATCACCCCTTTCAGGAATGACCTTGGACCCACCCCTTTCTAGAATTCTGGGAGCGGGTCTGGATGGTGATTTCTTTTGGGCACATACTATTGGTTTCCGGTTCAAATCAAAATGAAATTTGATGAAACCTTCCAAAATAAATTCATTTAGCATTCTAACACAATCCGCGCAATCCCGCTTCAAAACTTCTACGTCTCCGTTCAGGGCCGTTTTGGCCGATTTTTGAGACTTAGACAGTAGCTGGCTAAGACTGCCAACTAAGACTATGACAAGCGTCACACTCTTAGTTATTAGGTTGGCCACATGATCTGCACGATAACGGCTGACCCCCCACAAATTGAACCCCAGTGACCCCTCCCACAATTTGCCTAGTACATATTTGTGTACCATCACTCGTTTGTATCTTTGTGTTGAAGGTCAAAACGAAGTGCATAGCTATGATCATATTCATTCGAAAGATCTTGTTTAGCTCTACATTTTTGCTTTTTGAGGCACCTTTCTAGCTCTTCTCTGTAGTGAAATATAGCTGATTTTCTTATTTTGGCGTTGAAAACTTGTCTTTTTTGCAGAAATCAAGTATTCCGCTATTTCTTGAGCTACGCAAGCCGTAAAATTAAACTAAGGGTGTCAATTTGAAGGCCTCCTCGAGGCCAATTATTCGTGTCATTGTAATTCTCTAAATGCTATCCCGTACATATCGTACTGCTATCATAAAAATGTAGTTTTTGCAAAACATGACCAAATTTTTTTCCAGCGATTGTGGAGCATTTACTAAGCAAGCTAGAGGGTTGCCACTTACTAGACGTGTTTTACGCAAAAATACCCAGGTATTTTTTAGTTCGCCAAATTGCTGCTTTCTAGGTAAAGTGGTTGACAGGAGATTATTTTTGAATAAACTGAACCGCTTTGTCACACCAAAAAATGTCCTTTAAAGTGACTGACAAGTCAACTAATTCCAGTTTAATTATTTTTATGATTAAGTCCATAGGATAACGTGCTGTCAATATTTTATGAACAGATTTTTCGATCGACTGATTAGAAAGTAGTTAATGTTATTTACGGATTAAACGTTGATCGGATTAAACGTATTCATCAAAAGACTGTTTGTTTTGTTAACCTTAGCTTTGTTAATATTCTTTTTAATATTATTCCAGGGATTTGTTTGTGAGAGTTCTCGAATGAGCGTTTTGTGTACTTTTTGCCATTACCTCAGTCCAAAGTTCAATTTAAATCGGTATGTTTTTATTCTGCAATATTTAATAATAGTTTAACCCTCACTCTACGCAATTAGACCACAACTGGATACCCTCTTTGCGAATTGATTCAGAGAATTTTGTCTACTAAGTTTGCCTATGAGAGTTATAAACACAATACACACTGTTATTCCTTTCGTGCTTGTGCTTGTATTTTCGAACCTTAGCGAAACGTAAACGCAGGTCGAGTGAGAGTACCCTTCCCCGTTTCGACAAGCTACCAATGACGGAAACCTGCTAAGTGCAGAGATTCACGCTTCCATGTATTTAAATTGCGCAGAGCATGACACTTGTAAGTTGGTGTTGTTGTTGTTGTTCCGATAAGAAATTGACCGGACCGGCCCGGGCCGGTCCTAAATCATTTGCCGGGCCGGGTACAGAGCCCAGGGTCCTCAACTAGGCATTAAATCCATTTAAAGCCCGGAACCCGCTACCAGGCCCGGCCGCGTATTTATGAAATGTACACTTGATTCGGTCAGCAAGAAAGTGTACAGTGATATCACGCACGTCTTCAAAATATACTTGCGATTCGCGCAGAAAGAAAGTGTACAACGATTTCGCAATAAGCTGGATAAGCTAGCCGTTGGATCAAAGATCAAAACGACCATGTGCAGGGCAGAGCCTGCAACTTGTGAATTTAATGCAATTGGTAAAGACCACGCCATGGCAAAGTGAGTTCTATTATTGTTATACATATATACTCAGTAAGCTGCCTTTCCGGACCAGCATTTTCTGCAAAAAACGCATCATAATACACATCAAGAAGAGAGGCCAAAACCCATCCGGTTATATTTTTTGCCCACAACGGTCAATTTTACGTTTTTGGCAGATATTGTGTGTGTGGTAGTAATATGAAAGTTTTGTTGAACAGGAAGTGCTATCTGATTTTTCACAACGCCATTAAAAGTTGCTATGAAAATATTTAGCAAGGGTGAATTATATACTCCATGATATTTGGGGACAGAAAAATTAAGGGGGTCCATTTTTGGGCCATTTTTTCGACTTTCTCCGATCTCGCTGATTTTCACATATTTTATTGTCCAAATGCTATATTTTAACGAGTTTTTAAAATTAAAGTCGTAGCTCTTACGGTTGCCGAGTAATTTTACCTCAAAGTTGAGATTTCATGTGTTAAGCATAGGAAATTTTAAAGTTGTCATTTTTTCGCGTGCGCCAAAAAATCTCCCGACAAACGTTGGTGAATCTGGTCAAATTATACATTAAAATAACGCTAAAATGTTAAACTGCGGCACCCTGGAATTAGAATTTTAATTTAGGCCTTTAAAATTTTTTAATTAATTTGAGCTTGAGCATCAAGTCAAATTTTAATCATTCAAAAATTAAATAACAAATAAATTTTAAAGGCCTGAATTGTCCTGTAGGCATGCACACTTGAAGTCACATTTTGTCAATAACTTTGTATGTGCATATGTGCATGTATAGTGTTCCCTGAAAACGGTGTACACTTTCTTAGGGTGCCCGAATTCGTGTACACTTTACTGCGGTGCAAATCGTACGTACATTTTGAAAACGTGCGCGATATCGCTGCACACTTTCTCGCTGCGCGAATCAAGCGTACATTCAGTTATATCTTATATCAAGTATACGCCGGCCCGGCCCAAAGCCCGGGCCCACTCCATGGCGCTATGTCAAAAAACCTGGCCTCTGTGCTGGGCCCAGATTTCAAGGCCCGGGTTCGCTGCTAGCCTGAGAGTCCAAAGTGGGCTCCACAACGGCGAGCCTGGTAGGCCCGGAGTCCGGCAGGCCCGATGGATCCGATGGGCCCAGTTACTATTAATACCGGATGCGGTACTATAGTTGTGTCGTTGAGAAATTTCCCGGGCCGGGCCCGGAAGCCCGATTCAAGACCCGGTAAGCCCGGAGGACCCGGCGCCCCGGTGTAGGTCCGGTCGGCCCGGTGAAGGCCTGGCATACACAAAAACAGTGCACAAAAATAGTTAGTGATGTTTACTACAACTTACACAACTTGCGTAAGCTTAAATTGAACATTTTAGTGAAGGAATTGTGGAACAATTTAGAAATATGCATAGCAAAAATTTGACCAGGCCTCGCCAGGCTCCAACAGCCGGGGCCTGAGGCCCGATTCAAGGTCCGGACACAACTGTCGCGGTAGCGGGCCTGGCTTTCCACCAGTGCCGGGCCGGCTCGGTGCCGGGCCCATAGAGATGAGATCAGGGCCGAGAAAGCCCGGCCCGGCCCGACGGGCCGGGCCGGGCCGCGCAGACCTGGTTTCCAGTCAGGGCCGGGCCGGGCCGGGCCTGAGGAAAAATTCGTAAGGGCCGGGCCGGGCCGCGCAGCTTCCAACGAAAAAAGCCCGGCCCGGCCCGGCCCTGTTCGGCCCTGCCAAGCCTTGACGTTTTTCACATTAATTTATTGCATACATACGTACACTTTCGAATTCTAATATTTGTTTTTGCCTTCCTAAATTCAAAATTTCTTGCTTTCTTTGTATCAAGTGAGACTGCATGTACCAAATATTATTAAAGTTTGTGTACAGTTTTTGAAATTTTAGTTGATAAAGAGTGCCTCCGTGAATACATCAGCTTTCGAGTAACTGAAGTTTAAAATTCTATTTCACACAACAAACAAACAAACATTCAAACATGCAAAACATTTAACTATTTTGGTAAATCGACCTCAGGCTAATTTAGTACATGTATTAATTTCCTTAGCAATTTAGGATGCTGAAATATTCGTAATGCACTGTTTTTTGAGAGAACCTCGACTTTGAATCTCGAGAATACGATAAAGCGGCAGAACACAAAATTCTAAGTGTCTCAAAACTTTATAGAAAATTTTTTTAAAAATCAGGGCTTTTCAGGGCCGGGCCGGGCCGCGCAGACCTAAACGGCGCTCAGGGCCGGGCCGGGCCAGGGCCTGAAATTTTTGACACAGGGCCGGGCCGGACAGACCTAAAATTTGAACAGGGCCGGGCCGGGCCGGGCCCAAAAAGTCGGCCCTGATCTCATCTCTACGGGCCCACCAAAATATTTCCCGGGCCTGGGCCCGCAGCCCGATACACGACCCGGAAACAAAACTCTGTCCATTATACAGGCTTGGTTATATGCATGGTCCTTAATTTCACCATGAAACTTCTGCAGAATATGGTTTTAGAAAAACAATAGCAACTAACTTTCTGCAAAATTTGTTTAGTATGTAATAATTTTTCAGCAAAATTGTTGAAATAGATGAATCTGGACCTAATCTACTAATTTACAATGAACCTTATGTTGCTGGGATTTTCCAGATTCATTCGTAAAAACAGATTTCTATATTCTTACCTGATTCTCGAGTTAGGAACGTTTGTCCATTGACGCCTTCATGCATGTAGAAATCCATTTTGATAACCAAAAATTGATGTTGGACAAATGACGAAGATACAAAAATAAGAGTTAATATGATAAAATAATGATAAGATAAATGGATTAATATAATAATAATAATAATAAATAAGGAAAAAAGGAAATAATATAAGTGAAAGTTATATAAGAAAGAATAAGAAATCAAATAATTGTCCAATAGCATATCCAACAGAAAATAGAGTCCAGTAAGATAGTTAAATCCAATTAATGAATTGTTGACGTAGAATGATAGTTGATGATGACTTGAGAAACTGATCACTGATTTCTGCTTTTGGAACTTTTCAGTTTTTCGATTGAATATGCAAATTATTTGATGGATTATGCAAATTTGGGATAATGGGCCATCTTCAATTTCCATTTCCAAATGCCAAAGTTCAAGTTCGAAGAAAGTCACAAAATTGCTATTGTTCATGATAGTTTTAAAACTTGAAGTTGCGTTGAATGTGGTCTTGTTTCGTAATGGTTCTGGACTGAGAATACAGCAACAGCTCGATGAAAAATTACCGAGACGGGCACCAAGCTGTACCTAAATCATTTGAAGACCTGAAGCCCCCTACAATGTCCGACTCTAATATATATATTCTAGCAGTGTTTTAGTTTATTTACGAACATTTATCTAACAGTGTATTTACTTTACGTCATTTTCATCTGCTTCTATTTTTTCTACATTTTATTCTATTCTAAATTTTGTAGGTCGGGTCATATTTGTCAGACGGGTGTTAGTCCATTTTACCGGCCATGACAGACCTGTCGCGAGGATGGGCCTAACTGATCCCAAAAGTTCATAATAACTACCAAAAGTACACATATAGGTATGCTCCCTGTTATCAACGCAAAAACTTTTCTCTTGCTCTGCACGCAACGGCTTGCCCCCTGCAAATCAGGTCATCGTGCCCCGCCCGTAAATCATAGTCAAAACTGGTGCTTAAGCACGGTGTGCGCTAAATTTGTGCCAGCTCCGAGTGTAAGCTTGAGCTCTCACACGCATCGGGCGAGTCTTCTTTGTTCTCTAAAGTCTGATTTATATACAAGGATCAGCCTTTAGCTTTTATAGTTTCTACTGTGCTAACAAAGAGCATGCTTAGTACTCTACTTTTATATATTATGTACTCTTGTGGTTACTTTAAATATTAGTGACAGACCATGTAGTTGTGAAGTACATCTTATCTTGTGAGTGTGGACTCTATTCCTCGGGGATCTGCCAATAAACCTACATCATCGTTTGGCTTATTTGAGGATTTCTGGACCCATGCAGAAGTTTCTGGGTAGAGCACAAGGGCATTTGTGCAAGATTTTTAACTTGCTCACTTCTCTCAGTCAACGCTCAGTAGTCCAGAATTGTTGAGATTGTTGCTTAAGTTGCCTTGGTTCCATTTTGCATTTGTGCTCTCTAATTTTGTATGCTTAGTCCAGTATGTATTTTTAGCGTCCCAATAAAGGCTTTGGAACTAAGCATTCTGGACGACGTAGTTGATCTTATTTGTGAAAGGTCAAAGTCCAAAGTAGATGTTTGTGTCGGGATCATACAAGTGCGAAAAGGCCAAGCCTTGGATTCTTTCCCTTTTTACATACCATACTGTTTCATGTTTTCGTATTGTTATAATTTGCTTATTGCTTTGTCATTGTGTTTAGAGAATACTGGTGTATTTCTGTAGTAAAGAAAAGTAGTTTTGTCCAGTGTAGTCTGTCTAGCATGGAATGGAGGTACATAGAGATTTACTATACTCATGAAAAGCTCAGAACAGGTCTTCCGGTCTTTATGTAAATGAGCTTTCCAAGGTGACGCTCTAGTGTCGTTACAGTTAGCTGACGCTGAAATTGAATCATGAAGGTAACAGGTATTTTGAAACGTAGACTAAAACTTAATCTTCGCAACGGGCTCAAGTTTAAACTGAAATCAGTACTCTTTGAAACTTTGATTTTAAGACATTTTATTTGTGGTTCCTTTATTGATAGACTTGAAATTGAACCAGAAGTTGATAGTAAATTCCCATTTCGTAGTCCCATTTTGAAGAGACCGCCAGACTGACAGAACGAGTGTGACTACTCCGACTGGAAAATTGGAAAAGCAATCTTGGTTTGTGATTGTAGTCACACAAACCAAAAAAAATCGGCATTTGTAGTTTCCCTCTGATAGCAGTGTTGTAAGTAAATGTGTAGTAGAATATTTTGCTTGGTGGCAACTGGAGGCCTGCATTACGGTCCGCGGCCCGCGAGCTGGCCCGAGCGGGCCGACAACCAAAGTTCACGGCCGGGCCGCGGGTTGAATGTCCGGCCTGCTTGCATTTTTTGCGAAACTTTACTCATTTTTTAGCTTTAGTCGTCAGCATTATTTCGTAAGTGTTACTGTGTATTCTATTTAAGTTTAATTGTGAATTAGTTAGGGCGGGCCGAGAAAACTTTTTCACGGGCCGGGCTGGGCCGCAAAAATTCTGTTCGTGCAGGTCTCTACTCCTTATTGTGACGTAAGCGCCATGCGGTTCGGCGCAGAAAGTTAAATTCTGCAAAACATCAAAATGGCTTATTATTCTAAAACTGGTGATGTATCAGGCACTGAAGCTAAAATTAATCTGAGGGGGAAATTTGAAACAAAAGTTATTTTAGGACGCGAACAAAGCCAAGCTTTAGTAAAAGTAGTATAAAAATGACAGTTCTGGCGCAGAGGCGCAGGAGGCGCTTGAGGTAGATCATATGCATTTAGTTTGTGGTACTTGAAGCAGTTTAAACCTCCGTTATTACTTCAAGTTTATTAATGGAAAACCGTCCACTTAATTACCCTTATTAGAGTTTTCAATTTAATATTTTATAAAATTAATTTAGATAATTTACCATTAACTAAATAGAAACTAACAATAGAATTAAAAAACATACCATGTGTACATGTGTACTGGAAAGGTGACAGCAGCGGAATCAAATTGAAGAAAACGAAATTTGAAATTCTATACTATGAGAAACTACTTTAAACTAAGGAAGACAAAAACTAGGACACTACTCTAATTGCACATTTTAAAATTTTAATCACCTTTTTACAATGATGACAGGGGACTTTATGCAAAAACAAGTCCCAGCCCCTCCTATTTGCAATTCACACACTCATTAATTTAATTTTTACACGCAGAAACATACAATTTTTCGACCTATTTCAAAACTTTACTCCAAATCAGTGACACCGAAGCCTAAATTTTGAACTAAATTTCTACTATAAAAGTCAAGAACTCCTCCAGTCCAAACC
>JASAND010024506.1:0-14426 GCA_030248195.1 Trissonchulus latispiculum
GTTGGTTCCTATCCTGGGTTTCTGGTACCGGTCCCCTGATTGTGGTATATATATGTTTTCTGTTTTTGTACTGTTTGAACGGCAGGGTTGTAAAATTTTTCTGTTTACTTAAAAAATCTTTTGCTATTATTTAAAAATATTTTGCTTGCCTGGGAGAAAATTTTTTCCCTAATAGAGCGTGACATGTGTTTATGCCGCATGGGTTTGGGGGAAAATAGTACTAATTTTGTGTTTCTAATTAACTTTGTTGTAGGTTGTTGCGCAGGTTCTTTTCGTTTACTACCTTAGAAAATTTGCTTCTAGTACCCTAAAACAAGAATTAATTTAATTAATTTCAAATCACCTTTCCTAGAGCTTTGATTTTTCATGTTGTTCTATAAATTCTGGATAAAAGTAAAATTTCTTGAAAAGCTCATTTTATTAAAAAATAATTTTGCATGTTTAAATTTTTCACACTAACTTTCTTGTAGCACTGCTTTTAGTTTCTTTAGCGCATTTCTTGATTTAATAATTCCTTCTATTCACTTTCGTGATAACCTTGAATCTTCTCTTGTTCTTCATAATAAAACTTCTTCAGCCTTTTCATAAAAATTGATTAAATTTCATATCGCTTATAAATTAACTAAATTCGATTTCTACTACAAATTGAATAAATTTAATCTTATTGCAAATTGAATAACTGAATAAATTACTCCTATTGATATTTATTTTCTGAATCTTGAAATTTTGAATTCTTACATTCTACAAGGGTGGGTATTTTGTATTACTTGTATTTTATCATATTAATTTTTTACCGTCTAGGCAATAGTACTGGGGTATAAATAACACCGTGCCGTACCTCGGCGGGTCCGTGGCTGCTCGTCGCCTGCGCTATCCCCATAGGGAAGGTAACGGTGGGCGGTCAGCCCCGGACCGGCAATTTTGACTCTTGAGAATTATTTTCCGTTTTCTCTGATTTGGCGTCTCCTACGGTGCCTGCGTTTTCCCCATAGGGAAGATAACGGTTCCGTCGGTTTCTGCCTACACTCTCTAAATTAATCGGGCCTCATATATATGTACTGTGGGCTTTTGCCCAAATATTTTTGTTGTTACTGTTAGGCATCATGCCTATATGTTTAGCCATCTCTATACATGCCGTATATTATTCCATTTTTGTTTGTTTGTTCTGTATTATGCTAACTCTTCCCCTTCCCTCCCCCCCTGTCCCCATTGACGGCGAGCGTTCCTGTGTTACTCTGTTGTCTGTTTGTGATTGTATTGCCCTTTTTGTGATTCGGGTTGGCCCCCGAGCGATTCTATCTGGAGATTAGGATGGGCCTGGTTCGGTGTTTTGGAAGGCTGGCAGTGACGGTGTTCGGTTGTGCTGGGTGTGCGGTGCCAAGAGACATCCGCCCAGCACCCGAAAGTGATGGTCTTGGACATGTGTAGGGTGTGCGGTGCCATGTGACATCCGCCCCGCACCCGGAGGCATGGTCCGATGATTGGTCGATTTGGGCTTGTCCCACGGTGATTTGGTTTGGGCTTCGTCCCACTATGCCCTGTCTTGGAACTTTCTCTGCAGCCTGTTGTGTTACGAACTATTTTGAAGTCAATGCATCTGTCAAATTGCTTAGCGCGAGGGATTGACTCAGATTCTAGAGTCTTAGACGTAGGTACCTACGTAAAGTAAAGAAAGCAGGCCTACGTGCGTACGATGAATAGATATTGCTCGTAGGTGTCCACTTATCCTGCTTATGTAAACTAGAGAAAGGCTAGGAAATGGTGTACGCCTTTTGAACAATTGTCATAGACGTCCAGCTTTAGTGAGGACACGTATTACAGAATTAAAGAGAAAGACGTCAGCTGAATTCTAACTAAGCGTTAAAGTTCACACATGCGCATGAATATGGGCGACCTTTCTTTGTCCTGTTTTACACCCTCCTTGTAAACATTCATATAACGAAATAGCGTATTTTATCTTACGCTGAATAGCAATAGATTACCTTATTTGAAAGCCATTTGACGCCTCTAGCTTCCTAAACTTTGTTAAATGTGAATTTATTATTGTTTTAATTTCACCTGAATGCAAGCTCAGTCTTGAAATTGAATTCCCAGATTTGAAACGTTTTTAACAATACTTTGCACAAAAGATTTGAAGCAATAAAAAGGATTAGTGGCATTTGTCGGTCCGTTTTGTTAAGTCAAGTTCTTTTTTAATCGTCTATGTTAATTATCCTTGTGAGCTCCCATACACGAATAGAGGGGGCTGTGTTCAAAGTATACAAACAAATTTATACGCAACGGAGTTAAAACAAAAGTTTTTGAGTATCTGACATAACCGTTAGATTGTCACTAATGTATGGCACCCAATAATGGGGTGTTTTGAAACAAACTCATTGTGAATTTAATCATTAAATAGAAATCAACATTTGAAAACTGGATATTCTTTTAAAGAGTTTGCATCAAATATTTACTTCCTTTGTTTAGCTCTTTAAACAGTCTTGCGAATCCTCGTACGGAAGGACTCGTCAGGACATCTGTCTCACGCCTGTTTCTGAATATGAGTTAAGTTAAAAGGCCATTACACAGAAAAAAATGTAGGTACTTGAAACTTACGCCTACGACTATTAGCGAGAGGTAGTACTGCGAAAGAGGAAAGATTTTGAAACAAAGTTAACATACACCTTGTTAGTGTACGCTAATTGGAGAATGCCTGCTGGCACGCTTACGTTGATTAGAGAAACATAATACGTACGTGTGTGTCAAGTCGCGAATGTGAGTCTAGCTCTCGTGCTAAACAATTTGACAGATGCACAAATGTTGTGATGTTACTATAAACCCGGTTGTTTGTCCCCTTACCTCGTCCGTCCCCCCTCCCCCTTTCCCCTTCTTCTACTAACTGTTCTTTTACTGTCTATATCTTCTATGTCCTCTACAGATTCAGCATTAACCGTGGTTGGGTGGGGTCTATATTTGGTCATTGTCGTGGGTTTCTTCTCCTGATTTGAAATTTTCTGTAAATTTTAATCAAAATTCTGTTTCTTCTATTTTTTGTATTTCTGAGATATTCTTTTCTTATGGGCTTCCTCTAGCTCAGCTTGGCTGTTCTATATATATGCTGTATGTTATTCCATTTTCCTAATCTTTTCGGGTCTTGTTTCTCTTAACATGGTGTTTGTTTCACTTTTCTTTCAAAATCGTCACGGGTTTACTTTAATTCAAAATTTTCTACATATACTGCCATTATTTTTGCCTTATATTTGCCATGTCTACTTCAAGCAGCTATGCCAACTTTTGCTTTTTTATTTTTTATCATTCTTGGCATTTAGTAAAGATTCTAGTATATTTTTGTATGTTGGGGCAGGCAGGTGCTCAGGAGAGACCGCCCTCTTGAGTTTGAAATACTCTTCTTTCTGATTTCCATCGCTCCCTGGGAGCATTTGAAATTGAGTCTCTCCTTGAGTCTCACTGCCTTCCCCCTATAAGATTCGAATTTATATATGTTAATATGAATCTCTCTTTCTAAGTATTTCTATATTTCTATACTTGAAAATTTTCTACTCTATTTTTCGAGCGCTTCTGTTGGCACTCGCTTTTGTTTATATTATTTTCATATTATTATAAATTTATATCTTCGGATTATTTCCTGTTTTGTTATGTGCGCTCTAGTCGCGGCTGAAGGGCTCTGTCCCAATTATCTTTGTATTTGTATGTCGGCAAAGTCCGTTATATGTTGAATGTACCCCCGGTATGTTCCGGCGTAGTTTTACCCGTGTCTCGGCAAAACCCGAAAATGTGTAAAACATGGGGTCGAGTGATTCCCGGTATCCAAAGTGAACCGAGGAAATATTTTAGCAATTTTTCCCATTTTTTCTAAAACGCATTTTATCCCTACTAGTAGCTATGGTACGTAGGCTAACGCAAATTTTATTACTAACCTATGTGCCTGGAGGCCGCGGCGAGGGCGCGCGTTTCAAAAGAGGGGGTAATCTGTAGAATATTTCCTTGATTTTACCCTAAATTATTCAAAAGTGAGTGGTAACTTCATCCAAAATCAATCTAAATTTGACTGCTGTGTACGGTCCAACGCCGTACATAGCTAATACATCTTTATCGCCATTTTTGATTACAACTTCATTCAGTCTAGATTCAAATTTGGTGCTAGTCGGTGGTTTTGGGCGCCACCTTAATTTACTGTGCTTCTTCCGCTTGGCTTGACTGGTTTTGGGGGTATTTTGGGGTTACACCTGTACGGCTGTTCTGGGTTCGTGAAGGTTTGTTGTTTTTGTTTTGTGATTTTATACCAAGTAATGTGCTTGCCCAAGTTTCTTATTATTTAATCGAGTTCTGTGAAATTATCTTAAATTCGGAGTATTGTTATGTCCCTGTTGTTCTTGCTAAAGTAAATCCGTGTGAAAATTAGGGCTGTGCCGTTTAGTTTAAATAGGTTAGCGAATAAGTAGGAGGAGTCAGACATATTACACACTCTACCGAACCTCAAATCTTTATTGAATAATAAATTATATACATACAGAATTTCATAATTCGGCACAAGGACAACTTTTTGGCTGACATTGCGACGGCGGATTCACGATTGCAGCAAGTACGTACGCAAAACAACAATACTGAAGCTACATCTGAAAATGAAGAGAAGTTTGACGTAACCGAAGACATGTATCCACCTGTATTTTCTATTGAAAAATTTTCTGACGAAAGTTGGATTCAAGCTATGAACGAAGATCTTGAATTTGGTCATTTAAAAGACTACATGGAAACAGGTCGTTTAACAACTGATGAAAAGGTTTGGAGTTTAATTCGTCTCGAGGATGATTTCGTGCTTGAAAATGGGATTTTGTACAGACATCATATAGAAGCACATGGACGTAGACGATATGCATTACCTAAAACTACATGTGTACCTCAGAAGTATCGAAATTACATACTGTATCCGTATCATAGTGCACAAGATACTGGAGGACACTTAGGCGTACCGCAAACTATTTATAAGATAGCTACGAAATACTATTGGCCGACTCTATCAACAGACGTGACAAGATACGTACGGAATTGTATAGTATGCAATAAATTTACGATTGGTCCAAGACATCCACAGGCTCCTATGATGCCCTATCCACCTGTAACTAAGCCATTCGAAAGGATTTATCTAGACGTTTGTCATTTTCCTACTAGTACGAATCAAAAGGTTTGTGTTCTTGTCTTGATAGACCAGTTGACGCGTTGGGCCGAAGCTTGGCCTCTAAGGAATGAAAAGTCAGAAACGCTAATACGTACGCTTTTATACGAGTCTGTTTTACGCTATGGTGTACCTAAGGAAGTAGTAACAGATCAAGGACCTAATTTTCAATCCGAAGTGACAAATACATTCTTTAAGCTGCTAGGAACTACTAAGTTACGTATGACGGCATATCATCCACAATCTAACGGACTTGTAGAACGGGTTAACGGTACTATACGTGAAATTATTAAGAAGTATATCGATGCGTCACAAAAGGACTGTTGTTGTTGTTGTTGTTGTTGTTGTTGTTTGCTGCATTAGACATCCCAATGTGATGATCATCACCCGAAGGTGCAAAGTGTTAGCCAGCAAACAGGACTGGAACATGAAACTCGCTTTTGCTATGCACGCTTATCGAACGTCTTTTCATTCGACGATACAGGATACTCAGTATTTTTTACTTTTTGGTCGTGATTGTACTGTTCCTGAAGACTTACTTTTTGATAACCTCGATAAACTTGTGACTTCTTTAAATGCGTACAAAACGTCAGCGATGCGTCAATTAACGGAAAATTGGGAATTAACTGCTAGGATAATTAAGGATAAGAGTGAGCTAGTTAAGCAAAGGTACGATCAGAAAGTCGTATAAAGCATTTTGAAGTAGGACAGCTAGTTATGCGAAATATTTCACAAGTGCCTGTACCACAAGGACATATGGCAAAATTAACTCCAAAATATGACGGACCATTTCGAATTGTGGTAAGAATTTCAGAACAGAATGTTCGGTTAAGATGCCTACAGACAAGAAAGATTAGTAAACCAATTCGTGTAAATCGACTAAAGAAGTTACCAGATGTACATCCAGAATATACCGAAGATACTGAAGAACAATTTCAAGATCTGGAATTTGAAAAGCCTGAGGAAAAGGCTTCGCCCGATGTAGAGGAAAAGCAAGGGGATAGTAACGGCGGATTAGAAGAACAAGTACAAGTTGATACAAATGAAACAGGACATCACGAAACAAATAATATTGATGTGACTACTCAATGCGAACAAGACGAAACTGCTAGTGTAGAATATGTAGTAGTAGCAATACCATCTAGCACTAAAGCACCAGATGTACTTGTGGCACCTTTAGGAACTTTATTTTCGTTCGACAAAGTCAGATTTTTAATTTGAACATCTTGTCCGGCACTATTTCGACACAACTGTAAGATATCGTCGTATATGTCGTCGACTTTCAATGGTTTTCTCTTGAAAGTTCAAATTTCTAGACCTTTTCTCTTTTCGACCATTCTTAAAAGTTTTCTTGGTATTTGGCGATTTAAATTTTTCTCCTCTTTTCCCCTAAACTCTTTTCCTTAGCGTAGCTTTTCAGGACAACCTAATCCAACAATCATCTCAGGTAGGCCCTGTTGATATGTCTGCGAGCGATCTTTCTGGATCGTCTGTGAGCCATATGACACCGGTCATTGCATCCTTAAAAGTGTGTAAAACTTCTGATGACAACTAATTGTCAACTTTCAATGTGGCCGAAAACTTCAACTCCACCTTTTGCGAAACCTACTGACGAATTATCTTTTCTGGATAGACGTGTAAAACGAAAACCCTCATCAGCTGAGTACTATGCACAAAAGGGTTTAATTCCATCTTTATTCTAGTCATCTTTTTGTCGGTTTTTAACATTCATACCTACGTAGATGAGTTGTCTTTCTGGACAATCTACGCAATTGGGTCATTGGTTTGGCTGAGTGCGAACTTTCTGGCTCGCTTTCTAGTTTAAACCGTGACTCATCCAACTCAAATTCCAATACTACTTTTTGACATTTTCATAGACGTGTTTAACCAGTTGCATGCAAAGAAGTGTAAGTGTTACGTTCAAGTTTGTAAAACGGAGTATTAAACGGATTTGGTTTAATATTTAGCGACGATAGGATTTTTGAGGCATAATGTAGTTTACGAATTCATGGATTTAAAAGCCTCATGATGATTGTAGTATAGACGGTAGACGTATTTTGGAATTTTAGGCGATTCTTTAATTGTGACGGATTTAACGAGCGTAAAAACGTGGACTACTGAGTTTAAATACGGATATCGAAACGGAATTGGTATACGCGGTATTAGTATTTGTTTTTGTGAACACATACTTTAGTAGTAGTTTTGTATGATAGATAATCAGTCGGTATATACTAGTCTGTATAGTTATTAGTTTTGTTCGGTTTTTTATGATCATGTAGGCGTGTACAGAATTGTTAGTTGATTTGATAATTAGTAGTCAGTTTTGTGTTTGAAGTTAGTTATGCATATTCGGAAAATCCTAAAAAGCAGTATTATTCAAAAACCAAAAAATATTTGCGCTATTAATTTATTTTCTTGTCATTTATATTGTTTCCTTATTGTTATGGTTGTCTACGTACAGTTGTTTAATCAATACGGTTACTTACATCGGTTAATTTTTGTTTTTACATAGTGTCATTGATCGTGTGTATATATGTTTATTTGTATGTTGTGGTTTTCTATGATAATCGTATTTTTACTAAGCGATGAATTATGAATAGTTATGAATTACTAGTCAATTAGCATAAAATGACATTTATTCTATTTATCTTCTCAAAGATCTTCTCTTTCTAAAGCACTTCTTCTCTCACTTTTGCTTTTAGATTCCATTTATCTATTCTATCCTTTTGTTGCACTGTCGGCTCTGGGTAGCCAATATACAGTAAATGTATGTGTGTTTAATCGACTACAACGGCGGATATAACGACTTCGATCGAAACCCTAAATTCTTTGTCTTCTGTGGATACAGCTCCGATCCTGAACGGGAGTTCAACGGGTGTTGAGCTCATCCTACGGTGAAACCAGAATACCATCCCCCTAAATTTAACTATAAAACTACAGCAACAACTACTACAACGATCTAAGATTATGGACTTTGTAGACTTTAAAATTTCTTACTTATTTATGCATACGTATTTGTTTGTTTTTGTTATTTTCTTATCATTTTGCCTTAATTTTTGCCGGTACTATGCCTTATATTTTTGCCATTGTTTAAGTCATAATTTTGTGCTTTACGTATGCCATGTACAGCTTTTTTTCTTTTTGCCAGATCTATATACACTTTACTGTATGATTCGTTCGTAAACTTTGATTCGTCTAGTTATGTAACCCCATCCCCATATAATTTCCCCTATATATGTATGTGCTTTAATTTTTGGTAGCTATTTGTCTATTCTATGTGTTTTTCTTGTTTTCTTGGAAAGATCATGTGATCCTTATTTTTTATGCGGCGGAGGAAGGTCCGTGAGCTAGATCTTTAAAATTTTAGGTTAACTTAATTAATAATTTATAATGGATGAAAATTTCTCGTCGTTACAATAGTCTTTACCTCATTTTTGTGCGTTGCTTATTTGTTTTGTTGTGTAGGATAATTTTTTGTTGTATAGAGTAGGTAGAATATTGAATGTGGTTAGTTAGATTAGTTTTTGAGTTTTGAATAGTAGTTTGAATATGATGTAAAAATTAACCTATCTACTTAACTTTATTTTCTCTGTATATTCTCTGTATTTTGTTAACTAGCATTTGGTGAACTTTGTATAGTTTAGGTAGTTTCTTGTAGTTTTGTATAGTAGTGAATAGTTGTAAACTTTGTATTGTGTGTTTTCTAAAAATTGATATAATGCGTGTTTGATCTGTATGTATGTGAGTATGTATGTTGAAGCGTCATGAATGTATGAATAATTGTTGTATTTCTAGTCCTTACGGTTTTCAATTCATAGTGGCTTTTTGGGTATATTACCTTTTTGGGTATTCTCTCTTTTCTATTTCTGATTAACTTATTTTCGCTATACTTACTTTAGTTGCAACTTCTTATTGCATTGTTTCGTTTATTTTATTCTCCCTGTGTTTCGCTATACTTCGCCTGTCTATGACTTCCACTTTGCTACCATTTCTAACTTTAATTTTTCTTAACTTCTATTTGCGGTTTCTTTGTTTTAACCATGGGTAAACGTGCCAAGATACGTGCCTCATAACTGGTCTCATGGGGAAATTTTCTATCCAGGGGAGGATCTTGAGAATCAACTAAAAGTAAGTGTTGCAACTTAATCTTGAAAAATCTTTAAAAACAAACACTTAAGCAATCTGCTAGTGCTATGTGCAGTCCTTAGTCTGTTAGCTACTTTGATCAGCTTAGATCTGATCCATTAGTTCAGTGTTGTCGACGTTTGTCTGTGGAATGGCTGCCCTATTCTGTATTTCTTTATATTCATCGTATGATATAATTTTATGCCGGTAAAGCATTGTAATCCGAATTTGCGATCGTAGTTTGGTAAGGACCTTAGTTGTTAGTTAGGTAGGTAGAATTTATGTAAATTATCAGAATAGGCCCGGTCTAGGAACCTGTAGTCGCTACGCCTCTAGATTTCTACCCAGGTCCAGGCAGCTGAGGTAGGAATTTCACACTGTTGTGTGTGGGGAGTACTGTATATATTTTTTACATAAAAGGGTACGTGGGTGGAGTTTTCATGGGATCGTAGACTATTTAAGGAAGAGAGGAGATAATAACGATTCAGTTTTTGTTTGTTCAAAGTGTTTTGTTGACAACCTGCGGTTGTGGAAGAGCTCTCATACATCTCAACATTGCAAGTGCAATACAGTCCAGAAAGGAAAACTCAGCTCAAGGGTTAATCTCAAGGAGCTGCTTGATGTGATATATAATCCGAAGAGATGTAGCGGAGCCGTAATTACCATCAACTCATATACATTTCTGATTTTCTCAACTGGTAGTTTTATGTGCATGGGAGCAAAAACAGTAGATGGAGGACTCCAAGCAGGGCAAGAAATGGCAAGAAAGTTTGGCTCAACTATCGATCATCAAACAACCCGAAACGTTGTTGTATCCCATCACTTGGGATATGATGTGGACCTATCAGTACTCTACAGTTATTTGAGGACGAAGCATGATGTCTGCTATAAACTAGAAATCTACAGTGGTATCCTATGGAAACAAGATGGGGAACTATTAGGCTGTTTCATAATGGTAAATTTTTTGTAATTGGTTTATGTAGTGAAATTGGTGCATATAATCTAGACAGTAATGTATGTGCATTGTGTGATGCTTTTAAAAATAAAGAAAAAAGAAAAGACCGTAACGGCAGCCTAAGCCGTCTGATGAGACCCTTTGGCGGGGGTCGAAGCGGTAGAGGTATTTACTCCAGAGCCCTCATTTTCCACCTACTCCTCTCCTCAAGCATTTTTTAAACTTCCAAAGTGAAGTTTCATTTCTAGAATTCCTAGTCTTAGTAGCAAACAATCCCCCAGCAGTAGCTAAACCTGCACATGGAATAAGGTAGTAAAGTATTTCACATCTTTCTGAAAAATTACGACAGCGTTGACTGCTCAAACTTCATGCCTATCCTGTTCTGTTTTCAAACAGTTTAATCCTACTTGTGATTAATAGTTCTTTGTTTGTTTCCCACATTGCACTTGTTCGGCTGACAGTCTTTTTACAATTCAAACTTGAGAAACAACAGACTTTGCTTTAAAAATTTAATTCCAATCACCTACAGTGCACGTTTTTGTTCTGCCTGGAGGCAGAACTACTTACACGGATAATAGATAGGAATAGCACTAATGAACCACTACTCAATTCAAAGCTCGCCTATCTTCAACATAGGTCTAGTATAGCGATCAACTCATTTTTTTAACCAAAGGGGGCCTGATAGTAATTGCGGCTTTGTACTTTTTAATTGAAGTAATTTAAATTTTTATATTAGTCAAAAAGTACTAACACT
This sequence comes from Trissonchulus latispiculum, assembly GCA_030248195.1. Taxonomy (NCBI): domain Eukaryota; kingdom Metazoa; phylum Nematoda; class Enoplea; order Enoplida; family Ironidae; genus Trissonchulus; species Trissonchulus latispiculum. Next base: position 11,008 of record JASAND010024506.1, read on the forward strand.
CAGTATTTATGTCTGTATATATTGCAGCGTCTGCCTTGTTCCATTTTCTCTGATTTTTCCTATCCTTCCCCCCTCACGCCAGAATTTTTACGAAATTGTTACTTTCACTGCCCCCCCCGCAAATTTCGCAGATGAAAACTGTTTTAAGAGATGCCAGCTATTTATGCAAATGAGATCAGCAGATTTAAGGAACAGTACACAAGTAGCTGGCTATTCACCTGGCTGCGTTGTATAAATGCTTTTTAAAGTTGCTAAAGGCTTCAGCAAAAACGAAAATGTTTGCCTTGTCGCTGGTTTCTTGAATTTACAGAATTGGTAACTATTATCTATTGACATCGACGTGATCGCAACTAGTTCTAGATATCAGATTTAAATAGTTGAAACAATTTTTGAATGACCTCGCGTACTACATACGTAAATGACCAGCGTATGTAAGGTGGTGATTCCTTTTGGGCACATATTGTTGATTGACGGTGCAAATCAAGATGAAATTTGATGAAACTTTCCAAAATAAGTTCTTTTAGCATTCTAACACCCTCCGCGCAATCCCGCTTCAAAAATTCGACGTCTCCATTCAGGATGGTTTTTGTCAATTTTTGACAGTTAAGCAGTTGCTGTAGAGCTACGATTGTATTCATTCGAAAGATCTTCCTGAGCTCTACATTTTTGCTTTTTGAAGTACCTTTCTAGCTATTCTCTATAGTGAGATATAGCTGATTTTCCAATTTCGGCGTTGAAAACTTGACATTTTTGTAGAAATCAAATAATGCGCCATTACTTGAGCTACGCAAGCCATAAAATTAAACTACGGGTATCAATTTGAAGGTCTCGTCGAGACCGACTATCCTGGACATTATAATATTTTAACTGTTACCCCGTACGCTGCTATCATAGAAAATGTAGTTTTTGCAAAAACATGACCAAATTTTTTCCAGCGATTGTGGAGCATTTACTATGCAAGCTAGATGGTTGCCACTGACTGAACGTGTTTTACACTAAAATACCCAGGGACCCTTTTTAGTTGTCCCGATTGCTGCTTTCTAGCTAAAGTGGTCGCTTGCCAAAGTTGGGAAAAGTAGGCAAAATCCAGGTTGTGCGAACATTTTAGCTAATTTCTTTTGATGAAGAGCAATATTACATTATTACATTATTATTTCGATTCAATAAAGTTTACAGTTCTATAAAGTCACACAAAGTTTCAAATTGGTTGGATGAAGGCGATGCTATACGCCTTTTCACCTCCAGGGGGGGCTTCTCTGTTGGAGAAACAGTCCTCGCTTTATAACTCTGTCGCAGGGAGTATCTCCGTCAAACGTGACGTCAGTGAACACGTTTTCAATAGGCATCCAGCATGTTTGGCAGGTCGGATCCTCTGCTCTTTCCCAGAGCTTCCGCATACACCGGAAACATGTATGGTGCATACATATTTTGGTCAGGGTAATATCTCCCTCCTCAAAGCAGACTAGACAAATGATTTTCAACTCCTAAAATCAGATCAAAGTCGTAAATACTATGGCAAATTAATTTATAAAAGTACTGGTTATCTTCTATAATATCTACTCACACTGTTATCTCAGTCGTAAAAACAATAAAAGTTCTTTTTGTCACCTCATTTTACATTAATGATTTATAAGTCTAGCCAATATTTTACCTCCTCTCTCCCAGCTGCGACTGCGTTCACCACATCTTCAATATGTTCTTTCTTCTCCTTCTTAATTTGGCTTATGAGAAATGGAATATGGTGGGTCATACCCCCGATCTCCGTCCACCAACTGAGGTTCCGGTTCTCCCACTTCATTTTGTATTGGATCCTCCCGTTCAATTTCCCGTTCAATCTAAAAAATAACAGCATTTTTACCATGTATACATACACAAAAATCAATGCATGTTAAATAATTGACGTTACCCTAAACTATCTGTAACAAAGAAGAATCTGCGTTTACTTTTTTCTTAACGATCAGGTTTTCCTCTCGTCGTTTCACAGTAAACTTGTGCACCTTTCTAAGTGCATTTATACAGTGCTCCATTGGAAGCCATTGATTGTGAGTGGCATTCAGACATGTGCAGGAGGGGAAGTTCTGGGGAGGGGTGAGCCGGCGGCCGAAGGCCTCCCGAAAACCGGTTTTTTGCCCAAAAAACCGGAAAATCCGGATTCTGGGGGGGTGTGAGGGACCCCTCTGGGGAGGGTGAGGTTCAGGTCTGGGGGGGGGGGGTGAAAACCCCCCACCAAACCCCTCCACCAAGCACGGCATTGTAGTTTTTCCACTTCACCAGATATTCCTTTCTGGGGCCCCGTCGTCTCTAAAAGGTCAAGTGTTAATTATGTTCTAACTACTAAATGTTATTTTTTGCACAACTTTGAATGTTTATTTTTAACTTAACACTTTAGCAGTTAACCTTTATATATGCATCTAAAACAGACTTACCTCGTCAAGAATCTCCTTAACCTCATAGATTGGATTGTTGAAATTTTCAGACATCCCACTTGAGCAAATCGATTAATACCAAACAAATATTTCACAAATAGCTGATATTTTCCAAATCTAATACCTCCTTTTCATACATTCTCTATGACCTAGATTCGTTTTATTCTTATACAGGCTTTTGTGGTTCTTACTTGCTTGATTGCTTGATTTAACTGGAATTTTATGTTTCTTTAACCCAGCTCAGTCCACCATTAAATAAATATCATATAAAATAAAACCTGTATAGTATACAGGTTTTATTTTATAAGATATTTCTTTAATTGCTAACTTTCTAATAGTTTTTGGTTGGATTGTTTCAAAGGTCTTGTACCTTTGTTTTTCACTTGACTAATAAACCTTTTTGTAGGTTTTACGGTTTTACGGTTTTTCATTATGGTTTTACGATTTTTGCTACATGATTACTTAATCATTTTTTCATAAACATTCTTTCTAAACTCTTGATTGATGACACTTTTGTTTTTGTTTTACTAAGTTTTCAATCAGTATTGTCTTATTACATTCAACTATCAGTACCGTAACGGTAGCCTTGAGCCGTCTGATGAGACCCTGTGGCGGGGGTCGAAACGGTAGACTCCGGAGTCATGCTTGCTCCGGATGATTGGGTGCCGGTTTTAAACTGAAGGGGGTTGGTAGCACCTAGATTATGAACTAGGAAAGGCTCCGATTTTGTATCAGAACCGCCGTTTTATATCTACTGAAACTCCAAACTTCTTAACTCCGAAGAATGAATGAGTGATAGAGGTTCAAAGTTGATGTCTTCAAAAGGAATCACCACCTTAAACAAATACTATTCACTGATTCACTGTGTAATTAAATAATATATACTCCAGTAAGTGCGCAAACGTATCAGTACTACCTGGGGGATATGAGAGTTTTAATTTAGTTTAAAAAGGTCTCATTGGAGTAACAATGTTACGTAACTGAATGAAGTAC
>JASAND010024507.1:0-22464 GCA_030248195.1 Trissonchulus latispiculum
GAGGCTATGATTGTAACGCTAACGGTTGAATAGAAGTAGAAGATCGCCGGAGAGACTCCTGATCCTGAACTTATTGTTAAAATATGTTCTTTTCTTATAAATGGTTAAAACGCTCAGTAGATAAATATTCAGAGTTTATCGAAAGAAATGTCTGCTTCCACTAAAACTCGTTTATCATAGTTGTATATTATTTACCTACCGTAACTACTGGTACGAATAATATGTATTTAACTTTTTCAGTCCGCGAATATGGGTTGCTCGGCGAAGCTGTGCCCATATTAATTCGCCCACAACCTAGTCCTCTTCTTTTTTTGAACCTAGCCCCATATTAGGCATTTTTAAGACTAGTCCTCTCTTGATTTTACAATCTCACCACTACCCATATTACTTTTTCATGCTCCGGAGGAGCATTTTTATTACTTGTATAATCATCAAATTGTCATTTGTCGTCAAATCATTATCATTACAACGCCAATATGAGCCTCGTTATAGGGCAGGCTCATATGGTTCGCCGATGCAGCTTGTCTTCATTGTTTTACAACCCCACTCCACTCATATGTATTTTACAGGGTGGATCTTGTCTTCTGCTATTGTACAACCTGCCTTCTAGGGACTCATATGTATTTTACATGCGACGAAGGAGCATTTTTGTTTTCTTGTAAAGAGATTACTTGATATTAGGGATGCACCGGTGCCTGGCCCCGGCCCCGGTAGTCAGGCCCCGGCCCCGGTAGTCAGGCTCCGGTCCCGACCGAGGCCAAAAATTAGCAAACGTTTGGAAATTGTGACATTTTTGGACCAAAATTTTGAAATTTCGAAAGCCAAGAAGTGTTGCAAATCGTTTATTTTCCCACAGATTTGAATGAAAACAACGATAGTAATTTTTGTATATCAGAAAGTATTGCAAAATTTGAATTTTCAAGAAACTTTTTAATAATTTTCTATTTGGACCCCCAATTTCTAGGCCCCGGCCCCGGTGCACCTCTACTTGATATATGAGCATCTGTCTTGAGTCACTGCTAATGCAGTTTGCTACGGCATGTTATGGCAGTCGCTGCTGAGGCAGTTAGCAGTTGCCAAACAAGCAGTCCGCCCTTTCAATATACGTAGTTCATTCTTGATTCTGCTTATTCATGTGTTAAAAATATAAGCCCGGTAGTTGTGGCAGTTTCAACTCTTATTCCAAGAGCACATAATATATATAAGAGTATGAAACTCTTACACTAGCATGTGCAAATCATGCTAGGCATGCTCGGTGCGTTAAGTCAACATGCAACAACAACAGTTATGCAACAATTTTTATATGATTGAAAAGAGCAGAAAAAATGATACAAAGTTGTCGCATTAGTTTTTTAATTGCTTTAATATAATTAAAGTTATAATTAGTTAATTAAAATTACTAATAAATTACCTACCGTAAGGCTTAGGTTAAGGGGGGGGGGGCTACGAATTTAACTAAAAGTTCGATGTTGGAAAAGCTAGCTAGTTTTTTTGCCATATGTTTTGCCGTATTATGTTTAGTGTAAAATAGTTTAAAGTTTCAAAGAATTCCATGCAGCGTAGCGTCCTGTGGAGCCATCAGAAGTCAGTGTTGTCGGTCCACAGCTCGACATGACACGTTCACAAACTTTGCCTCGCCCTGGTCGCTATGCGCAAGGTACGGTACCCAAATTTTCCAGAAATAGCACTGACATATAGCGGTTTGATATCGTGTAAAATAATCCTTAGATCAGTGTATATATACTTTTCTGTGAGATACAATCAAAGTGCGAAAAATTGGGTGTTGTAGGTCTATACGGGTGGAGGCTAACTAACGTCTAATGACCTGTGGTTTATCAAAGGAGCCCAACTTTGCTCCAGTTAATACTCCAAGTATCTGTCTTAACTTATGTAAAAATGACGTGATTTCGTTAATCCCTGCGTTCGCAGGGCTAGATTACATTATTGATATTGTCGCCGTTATTTGGTGCCATTTCGAAGATGTGAGTCATTTACTCCAAAGTGCCGTGGCAGAATCGGCTGAAACTTTGCGCATTACAGGCCGGTGAGTGTACCAAGATGTGCAGAAAGCTAGGTCACTAAACCTCGCTCCAATGTTTAGAAATGCTAGATTGATTTCTCGAGGTATGGATGACGATCGCTCCAAAAAGCTTTAAGACAGTTGTAAGCGCATACTGAACGAAGGAAGCGCCATATCCAATAACGGATTTCATATTCGCATTCAGCAGGTCAAATAACCCCTATAAGCACCTTTTCGGCAAAATCGGAGACAAAAAATTTTTAGACCCATTTTTATTGCGCTTAGCTAGCTTTTCAGGCCCTTTAAAAATAAGGGTTATTTCTTAACAAAAAGTTTGCTAGCACACAAACCAGAAAACCAAAACCCTCGAAACCCAAAAACAGTTTGCCCCTATTAGAGCCTAATATTTCGTAAAAAGCTGGGGTAGGCTAAGGGCTGTCCGGCGCACGGTCACATCGCAACTTTTTGTCCAATTTCAAATTTCGAGCTGTTATAGCTGAAGAAGGAAGCAACGCTCGAAAGCCGGCATACTTTTAATATTTAGCACTGGTTAACAACAGTTAACATTTGTGGCAAAAAGTTTCAGAATTGGTCAAACCATTAATCCACCAGAGTTCAGAAAAACTTTTTCAAAAAACCCACTTTTCGCCCCAAAATTTCGACTTTGGCGTAGTGCCAGAATCGATATGTGTTAGATATAATAATGCCCATTACGGACTATTTAACCTTGATATGTTAGCTAATCATATGCCAAAAAGTAGGTCTCTCTGAAGAAGTTGGGCAAAACCGTTTGTAGCCCCCCCCCCTTAATTTGCGAATCAGCGAGCAGATACACGCTTATATGAAAGCGTGTAATTAGTGCTAAGCGGGACCCCCCCCCGGGTTCCGACTTAACGCACCGAGCATACCTAGCATGATTTCCACATGCTAGTGTAAGAGTTTCTTGCTTATACTATGTATTTGCTGAGGTTTTTGTTTAGGGCGAATATGTGTTGCCTTATCCTGAACAGTTTACAAACGCGGAGTTGGGAATTCCTCCTGATGATGTAGACTAACGTTTCTTTATTCCCCTTCGTGTGTACACCCTTGGACAGATTATGACGCACCCCTTGACGGTGACAAGGTTTTATCGTGCTGTCCTGGGTAGATACAATTTCTGTGACTTGCATGAACCGTGTTCAGTAGACGGTTATTCCCGCTTCATTAGGAAAAATAATATTGTATGGAAGCTATATAATTCGTCTTATGTATATAATCTGCCAATGCTGAAGTGGTATAAGGAGGCGCTTCCATTACCGGGACCGGCTCTCCTGCATTCAATTCTCAACCAATCTCTTTCAAATTTTCAGCAACGATAGTTGGTGCTAAGTACTAGTAATTTGCTGAGTTTGAAAAATTTATTGCCTGGCTTGCAACTTACACAAGAGGGATAATTTCAAATTTTTAAAATGGTGTCACTCATTAACGGCTAAATAAAAGTAGCTCAAATTTTGCACAAATCTATAAACGGACCTAATGCAGGGGCACTTTTTTCATTTTTTGATTTGTGCAATTTTGAGTATTTTATAAATGTTCAAAAACTTTAGAAGTCGATATCTCACGGAATTTAAGGTTTAAACAAAAAATGAAAAAAATGCCCCTGCGTACCTCTTTAATAAACGTACATGCAAAATTTGAGCAACTTTGGTCGAAGCATTTATGAGAAAGTTAAATTTGAAAATTTCGCTCTAATTGCTTTTGTTTTGCACATATATTATGATTTTAATAAGTTGCGTAGTGCATTTTCTAAAATAATAAACAAATCCAACACAAAAGCATCATGAAATATCCTTTAGAATTAATTTTCGAACTGTTAGTTTTTACTTTGCTAAACGAAATGAGAATGGTCAACGTAAATTTGCCAATTATTCAACCGCCTGTAACTTTTGATAGAAACCACGTGCAGAAGTGATATGCACATCGTTGTAAAGCTCTTTTTATGCTCTTTCACATAGTGATTCGAATTAATCGTTTGGGGCTTTAATAAAATTTCGATTTTTTTAAGCCATAATGGTAGCTAGCCAAGCAGATGGTGTCAGTTACTGAAATTTTGTCAAAACATGCCCCGCCAACCAAAGTAACTTCAGTTGGGATTTCTTTAAGATTGAGCAATCGGTCCAAATTTTACATCAATAATCCCGATAATGGAAGCGCCCCCTTAAGTCGAAGTTACACAAAACGGCTATCTGCACAATGAATGTGATATAGTTCTCTCCACTGAGTTGTAACGAAAGCTGGGGCTAGAACGAACAGATGGACATAAGAGTAGTGTTTAAACCGTATGAGGTTGATAAGTTTTCGGTGAGGTTTTGCTTGTGTAGTGTTGTTTAATCGAACTGTCTGTCTTACTGTAGTCTCCTGTTGTTATATGCGTATCCTGATCGGTTGAAATGCAGTTGATTATTAAACGATTTTCAGTGTCGATCTTATTTCTTTTTGTGTAGTTGGTAGAATTGATTTTTCTGGGCGTTGGATGCTATATATATACTTAACTGTTCCTCTTCAGACAGAGTCGGCCAAACTTTCAGGGCGGCAAGTCTTGTTTTACCGTTAACTGTTTTAGTAGTGTAAATTTGAGGTGTGGAAAACCTCTCTACGTTTTACGACGTAGAAAGCATTCAAATTTGTCCGGCTTAACGAAATTGCTGGCAAAAATGAGAATGTGCCAGTTGAATCAATGCATGCAAAAATCATGAATGCTACTATCCGAATGAGTGAGTGGTGTGTAAATGCACCCTCGCACTCATTAATGTAACTCGTAGGCTTCATTCACTGCTTACCTTAATTGCCAAAGCATATAGGAGCGCTCCTTGGCTAACGAACGTTTTTGATACTCCTTCCTGCTTTTCTAAGGTTTTCACTTAGTGCCAAGTTACATCACTTTGGAAGGCTTATTTTGACTCCCACTCCGCATAGGACACCGGTAAGCCACTACAGACAGTTTAGATAGGTTGTTCAATTGCAAAATTCAGCTCAGGGCTTCCGCTGGCTGGCTTGTTTATACTGGGGTGGAGCGCCTGCCATCCATTGCTGGAGCGCCTGCCCATAGCCCGGACATTTACCATATTTTGTCACTCTACCTTGCAAAGTCTTAGTACTCTTATAATTTGATTTCTTACCCCCACCCCAACCCAGTCCCAAATTAGAGACCACGTGTTAAATGTCCAGTAAGATGTGTTGATCAGGCAGCAAAACAGCGGGAATGTAAACCATAGCACCAGAAAAGTTACGAATTTTGAGTAATATGTGTTATCTAGTATAGACTATAGGAACCTGGCGCCCTGTCCGACTTTTCCAAATTCATCTACAGTTGATATTATCAAGAGTACATATTACAGAAGAGTGTGACTCTCACGAGCTATGCTTTGCGCGTTAGCGTCCGAAGCTCCCTTGTGTTTGAGGGCGGCCGAGGTTTCGCTGGGCTGCCGCCGGCCGCACGATCGCTGGTCGGCCCGGCCTAACCCTTCGGCCGGCCGGCAACATACGCAATTGGTACTAGATAGATACTGATTTGCGGTGAGTCCACTATGTATGCAATCGCGGGGGTGGGCCGTTAGCGCGTTGAGTAGGTTCGCGAGCTGATAACATAGAGTGTGACGCTTGTCACATTCTTATGTATTATACTCTTGGTACTGTTTGCTGGTTTTTTTTAACGGTTGAAATTTACTTTGTACCGAGGCAACTTTGTATAGGCACTTGTGCACAGAGGCCTGGGTTTATTTTACTGGGGGGGGGGCGGGGGGCGCCCCCACTTTTTTGGGCTCCCCCACTCACCCTAAGGTGCCCAGAAATTGCTAAATTTTTAGGATTTTTAGTCAAAATTTTTCCGGCTTCGCCGTAAATTTTGTTGTAAAATTGCCTTTTTGATGCTAAAACTTGATATTTGAGCACTTTTAAGCACCGTTATAGCAGTGTATGTGGAAACAGGCGATTTATACAGCATTTTTGGCCCATTTTATTTCCCCACCCCCACATATTTTTGCCTAAAATAAACCCAGGAGGCCACCCTTTGTTCGTTAGGAAATTAAAAATCATGAAATTGAAACAGTAATAAAGTTTTCTTCAAAAAATTTATTATAATTAAGTCAATTTAATGAAAATATTTGATTATGTAAATATATACACTTCTTGCATATGTTTAACGTTACAGAAAAACATTAAAACCCCTATGCTGATATAGCAGTTCACATTAAGAACCAAACAATCGGTTGTGTGAGCTAATATTGTAGAAAAGATTGCCAATAGTTAACTAACTTATCTAAATTATTAAATTCCTAATTTATTTTTCTGTAAGTTTAGCAAAAATGCCGACTTGGTCCGACTTTGATTGCTTCTATCTTTTTTTGGGTGCAGCGGGGACCCATCAATATTTGAACTCGAAACATAAACCAATTAAAAACACGGCAGCCAAGAAGAAGACATGGAAAACTGCTCATGACAATGTAAAAATCGGTGGTGATGAAAAAATTTAGGCTTAAAATGGCTATCTTCCCAAGTTAGACCAATTTGAAATTAAGTTAAGGCAATTTTCCTACTAATTTTTGATTGCAAATAGCAAAAAGCTAGTAATACCTGAATGTACGTTGTGGAATCCCGCAGTTTACTTCAGCTAAACAATTAGTGTTGGCAAAGACAGAATGCTCAGCATTGCTTTGAAAGTAAAAAACCGGGATTTTTCCCATCCCCCACAGCTCCGAAGAAGTACCGAAGAAGCACAGTTTGACTGATTGAGTTGAAATTTGGTGGAGGTAGGTTTTTGGACCTGCTGATTTCATAAATGCAGAAATTTTTTAAAACTTAAAAATTTCAAAATTTTAGTTTGGTAAGGAGGTCCAAGGGGAAACGAAAAATTTTTAGAAAAAATTTTGCTGAAAACTTCCTTGCAGGAGTTTTCTGGGGTGCTGATCACGAATCTGAAATCAGTTTTTCAATTCAGCTTTTCGTTAGCTCAGGATAAGCTTACATTTTAAGCTTATAACTTAGCTTATATTTAGAAAACCCTGGTAAGGAAGTTTTCAGCAAAATCTTTTTCGAAAAAATTTTCGGTTCCCCTTGGTTCCCCCTTACCAAACTAAAGTTTTAAAATTTTTGCATTTATGAAATCAGCAGGTACGAAAAACCTACCTCCACCAAATTTCAACTCAATCAGTCAAATTGTGCTTCTTCTGTACTTCTTTTGCGCTGTGGGGGGGGGATAATGGGAAAGACCCAAAAACCGACTGCTATTGGAAAATAATTGTCCAACTATGAGTGTACACCCACTCATTAAATATAACGTTAATTTCAATAGTAACAGTTCAGTAGTGTTGGTTTTTATGCAACAAGCTTTACTGAAATCCACTATTGAATCACTATTAAGATACTATTGACTATTAGTTCAATAGCAGTTCATTAGTATTGACATCTATGCAACAGAAACGATTATTAAACTATTGAAACTATTGAACTACTATTAGTGTTTTATGCAACTGGCCCCAGCTCACCTTACGTAAATCTAGGGATGCACCAGGGCCTGGCCCCGGCCTCGGTGGTCATGCCCCGGTACCGACCGGGACCACATTAGCAACATTTTGTAAATTTTTGACATTTTTTGACCAAAATTTTGATTTTTCGAAGGTCAAAAAGTGTTACAAATCGTTTGCTTTCCCGCCGATATGAATGAAAACAACGATAGTAACGTTTGTATATCAAAATTTATTGCAAAATTTAAAGTTTCCAGAAAATTATTGAAAATTTTCGATTTGGGCCACAATTTCCAGGCCCCGGTAGTGGCGGCCCCGGTGCATCTTTACGTAAATCAGCGCTAACTTTTACCACCAACGACTGCTTCGATAGTCGGTTGATTCAACCCAAGCACATATTCCTGATGGCAATGTTGGTGTTTCTCTGATCTTTCAAAATCTCAAAAATTTGATGTTAATGTTTAACGGCATAAACGCCAAGATTACTTTAGGGTGGCTCCCCATCAATGGAGAGAAGCTTCACCGAGAAACTTCATATTTTTAAACCAAAGTATATGGGTATGGGAGCAAGTAACATCCACAGGGTGAGCACATTTTGGAAAAATACAAAATTCTGGTTGATATCAGTAAAAATTGACGAAATCAATAAAATATGGCTAAATTTCTGTGTACGTTAGCTGAAACAGTAAAACTTAGTGGCGGCTGGATTTATGAATTTTATTGGGGGGCTCCCCACTCGACGTCTTCCCCCCTCACTCGGCCCCACTCCTACTTTTTTGGGCTTCCTCCCCCACTCCCCCCCCGAGTCATCGTACAGCCAAGCTTGGTTTCAAAAATATTTTCAAAGAGATTATTGATGAATACTTAAAAAATTTTGAAGTTTTTTGTCAAAAATTTGCTAATTTTTTATTTTGTCTGAAATATCCGGATATTTATCTCAAATCGGTTATTATCCTGATACAGAAATTATCCGGGTATCCTGTGCCCATCACTAATTATGGGATAAGGTCGGCTATGAATTGGTTGGTTATGTATTAAACAGGTCAATATTACTGGATTTTTCAGCGACTTTAGACCTTTTAGGTACCACCTATATCACTTCTGTTTCCCCACTACTCTACCTCAATTTTCATCTGCGTATGCCAAAATTTTAAAGTTATTGGGCTGAAGTTAGGATGAGGAGAGCGCAAGATAGCCTTGACTGGGCTTATTGTAGGGAATTTTTCTTGGAGGGGCCTTCTGGGGCGAGTCAGTTGGGGGGGGGGGTTTCAAAATGTTTCTAAAAGCATGCTAAAAATTGCGCTATTTTTATAATAATCGTAAAACAAGCGGATTTGGTGGTTGGAAAATTTTTGAAAGTTTGGCCTTCTGAGCGATTTTCTCAGTGCAAAAGTTGGTACCAAAATTGGAGCCCTCTTTCTATGGGGGGGGGGGGTGTTTATGGGGCCCCCTCCCACTACGATAACCCAGCCTTTTCTATTTCTCTACTCAATGGAGCTAAGCTGAATCAAGTGATTTGGAAATTGTGTAAATATATAAAACTTGGAGTCTCCAATTTAGAGATTGTACGCTTTGTTATTTGTTTTAGAGAAGAGAAAATAGTACGTATTTGCAATGCCTTCTGCTGCTGATAAAACTTTGCCTGCAAAGGTGCCGGGAGGATCCCGTATTGGACGCTCAGCGAAAGTGGAAGCGGCTAGACAGTTGCGATTACAAAAGCAAAAGGTCCTTTAGTTTGTAGTATGTGTAACGCATCTGCTGTGCTGTGCTGTAATGCGTCTAGATATAATATAAGTGGTGCAATCATTAGGTGGTTAGGTGGTTTTTTCCTTTTTCGACAAAGGTCTTGTTGTCTGTATCTGGAAAGCCACAGGTTTCAACACCACTACAGCCATATTATACAAAAGGAGCAAAGAGCTTAATTTTGGTCACGTTTATTCGGTGGAAACTGCGAGACTCCTCTTGTTTGTTTATTTGCTTGCTTTTGATAAAAAATTTGTCCCTCTTCGTTCGAGGTGATGTTGGGCCTTTTCTTGGTTTTCCGTTTTTGCCAAATGAACAAATTGCTTTCGGCCCTGGCGTAGGTGTAGGTAGTTTTTATGGTACCTTTTTTGTTCACCATATAGGACGTCAAATTTGTCTCATTATAAGCGTTTAAAATCCGGCAAATATTTTCTGCTCTACCTCCCCCCCTTGCCAACGTCATCCCCTCTTGATTCCGAACTAGCTAAGTTAGCATAGACTGCGGCACCGGTAACTATAGCCCTTCTGCTTTGATTCTCCACATCGTATGTCTTAGCTAAGTTTTATCGGAAGTCTTGCGAAAGATTCTGATTGCGCCTGCAGATTATTGAGACAGATCACTGCATTTTTTATTTACTTCCTATGTTTTTCAAATATTTACTAACATAACACATGCACTTCCAAACTCATTCTTCCATTCAGCAGCATTGGGAGAGCTCGCTTCCTAAAACACTTTGACATGTATGGAGAGAGACTACTGCTTACTTAGTATATATATATACCGTAGTTAATTAGGTAGTAGCTATATCACTAGTGCGGCTGAATATTCTTATAGGAGAAAAGAAAGCGTCGCGATGAAAGAGAAAAGATCAGAGAGAAGGAAGGAGAGCAGGTTGGTTTGACTTATGTATTTTTTGAACAATTTAGAATCTTTTCCTATCATAAATAAAGAATTACTGCTATTCCTCCCGAAATTGTGTCTGGTTTATCATTGTGTTACGGAAAGTCGACATGGAAAAAAACTATAATTATACTCGATTTTCGTTGAAGACAAAGAGCGGAAATTATGCATTGTTTATATAGTATATGCGAACTTCTGTGGTAGCTAGAAATTTCTTATTTCTCTTGGTTGTTTAGGCTTGTCCAAAAGAGCAGCCCAAGACACTGGAAACACTTCGTGAAAGGGATGTTACGGTGGTTGATCCTGAAGATGAAGAAGTAGGCTTATGTGTTCTTCTGATTGATACCTACATTATCTTTCACGTCAGCCCTGGGGGTTTCTTGCTGGAGGCACCCTTCCTGCCATTTTGGGATTCCCTTCCGCAATTTTTTCTGACTTCCATTCACTGCCTAAATGAGATTATAATATTTATATCAATTTTGTTTTGTGAAATTGTAAGCTGGTGTTTTTCGCTTATTTTGTGGTATATATTATTAGCAAAAATTTTACACCCTTGGTTCTAATTTCTTTAAAGATTAAACTAATTAGATTAGAATTAATCCGCATTAAAGAAACAGCCCATCGGATTAAACGGATTAAAATTTAATCCAGCTAGTTTAACGGATTAAATTTAATCCTGTTTCTTTAATGCACTTAGGATAACTTATGGATCTAATCCTGTTTATTTATCCACACTTCGGATTAAAAAATGAAAAAGTTAATTTCAATCCGACCTGCGTAATTGCTATTTCTGTAAAGATTAATTTTATTCCGGTTAGTCCGTCTCCTTCATTTTCAATTAGTTTTTAATTTTCGTGCAGCTACACGGATTAAACAGGTTAAAAGTTGGTGGATTAAAATTTTCAATCGCTGTTTCTTTAATGGCGGATTAAATGGATTAATTTTAATCCGTTTAATCCGACCGTTTTAGTCTTTAAAGAAATAGGCCCTATGTCTCCCGAATTCTTTAGTTTTCCTTCCTCAGTAGTGTTCTCCTGCGTTTCCCGTTCTGTTTAGTTATACAGAAACAGCTGACAAAGCTTGCACCGATTATTGAATGAACCCCAAGATATCAATGTTGGTCGATAATCTGCCAGGTTGAGCTGGCAGCAGGAGGCAGAATCGTATTTCTTTGTTGTATTGATGTTGTTTGTTTTGTTGTTTAGGTACTTTTCTGTGAAGAAAACGATGAAATGGCCAGCTATTTTAATCAAACATCGACGCCCAAAGTTTTGATTACTATATCTCCTGGAGCAAAATTGGTAAGTTTTATGTTCTCCCAGTTACAAAAATTTTGCGGAAGGTGTGGTTTTTGATCGTTAATTGGTGCAAAAGTGGAAATAATATAGAGTTCTGCCTTCAGAACCACCGACTGACTTTTTAAGAGTTTATAAAATGGGGTCCGAGTTGACTAATATCGGAGGGTCTGAGACGCAACCTGTTATGGAAGAATTTTTCGAGTAAGACAGTGAGTATGTGACTACTAGGTTAACTATAAATCACTTTCTCGTTTCAGACAACATGGAAACTTTGTCACGAGCTGAAAAAGTGTGTCCCCAGTTCTGATGTCTTTAGTCGTAAAGCTGTTTCCTTTAAACGCCTGGTTAAGCAGGCTGTAAAAAGGGATTACACGGATGTGGTAGTTCTCAATGAAGATAGAGGAGTCCCTAGTAAGTAATGGTTAAAAAACAAACAGCGATTGTTGGTTGAAACTGGTTAAATAGATTAAATATTTGCTGAAAATGTATGTAACATGCACTTTTGCCTTCGCTTGTGCGAAGTTTGTATCCTTGGCGACCTTAGAAAAGTGTGATGTTTTTGGTTGAGAGAATTCGATTGCATTTTGTATAATACTTTTTTGGAAGATTGCAAATGACGGTTTCGTTGTGTTTCTCCTTAGTATTTTTGTTCGGTGTAGTGTCTGTTTTTAGCTCTTTTCATCTGAGACAGTATGACAGCCGATGATGTTTTATTTGTTAGCAAGAAATTAATACGACGACGACGTACTAATACGTATATACGTATTAATCCGTACGTACGTATTAATACGTACGTACGTATTAATACGTACGATCAAAAACGTGTGTACAAATTTTGACCGTTTATAGCAGATAAACCTTTGCAGTAAATGCCATTCCTAGTAAAAGATATCGACATGATAGAGAATGTACAAAGAAGGTATACGAAACGCATACCTGGTCTGCAACATCTTTCTTATAAACAACGCTTAGAAGTGCTCCAGTTGCAATCACTAGAGATAAGACGTTTAACAACGGATCTAAAGTTGATGTACCGAATTTGTAAAGATCAAATATCACTTAATTTTTCTGAATTTTTCACGTTAGCACCTAGTATAGGTTTACGTGGGCATTGCTATAAGATAAGACATAATCTGTGTCATAGCAACAAACGTTTTCACTAACAGAATTGTTGAAATTTGGAACAGCTTACCTATAACTGTTGTAAACTCACCTAGCCTAAATGTTTTTGAGTAAGTAAGTAAGTAAGTAAGTAATTCTTCCCGCCCGCTAGCGGTGAGCTGTCGCGAGGCCCCTTAGGGACATTCAATGCAAGCCACCTTGCTTAACACAAGGGTGCCGTCACCGAATGTAGGAAGTTTGCCGAAGGCTTGTCGTCCACACTTTTATGTGCAGAACAGTAGAACGAGACCATAACAGCCCAAGCATGTTTTATAACGACACTCCCCCAACTGACCGTTGGGCTCGCTGGAGGGAGAGTCTCGAACTGATATGGCCAAACCTCCATATCGTCCGTTTGGCCAACTGACATCGACCGGTAGCGGGCAGGTTACCTGTATATGTCCTGATCTATTGTGTCTTACTATCACTTTGTCCAATGGCATGTTCAGTTCTGTTTCTGTGGTTGAACTGTCACAGGGAGGCGGTCCGTAGTTACGAACCGATCCTGTGACAGTTGATATCTTCTGGTAAAGACTGGACTTCAGATTGCAACTACGACCAAGCAGGCCCGGTTCTTCCTTCCTGTACCGCCTATTCTAATCTAGAAATCTATCTGCAAAATATATAAATGGGCGGGGAAAATATAGCTTTGACACCAGGAGCCCCCACCAGTATCGACCACGGGATCTTTTCTCTTCCCCTCCCCCCCCCTGTCCCAGTGGCTGGTATCGGAGAACCCCAGGTCAGTATAGTTCGAGACTTCACGTGCCTCCGGCACATAGAATTCCCCCCATCTTTTGAAAACATCATATTTGAGAGTAGGGAAAACTATAGAGAAAACACCCACAGAAAGAATGGGGAGAGGGAATCGGGTATGTAAGGCCTATATGTTGTCTGACGGGACCTCAGCCAGCATGCAAGTCTTGCGGGACAGGAGCTATGTACTCGTGGGCTTGACTACATAGTCCGGGCTCACATCTGTGCCAGCCAGGGCCCGCTCGAGGGTTCTGGCTGACGATGCAAGGAGCAGCTGCCAGGGCCCAGCCTCAGATATGCTTCATAGGCCGGATACCATACTGCCCGATTTCAGTATGGCGTCCTTGCATTCGCAACCAGCAAGATCCTCCCGGTTGCGAGAGCTCAGCGCAGAATCTATATGCCACGCATATGGATCCCTCTTCGGGAAATGTTTTTGAAAGGTCTGTCAAAAACCAGAATTTGAACATGTATCTTCGGGGTCGAGATATTTAATAACCAGACAAGTTATTTATTTAATAACAGAACTCGAGTACCTGTTGCAAAAGTATTTTTCTTTGTTTGTTTGTTTGTTTCTACTAACAAACTGTTTTTTCGTTACTAAGCACATATACGTATTGCTAAGAATTGTGTAACTGTGATAAACAGTTTATGTAATTGTATTATTCTGTATGGCTATTTGTTAACCAGAATAAATCCTTAGTTAGTAAGTTAGTTAGTTAGTTAGTTAGTTAATCTCAACAGTGTATATATTTGTAGAGTCCTCAGGAACCCGAGATTTCAAAAATCCGGAATTCCGGAAACTGTGTGCATTTTCGTGAAAAATTTCTAAGGCAAAGATCTGAAGCGGGACCAGCTCTATTCGATCGTAGAAACAAAATTTGCGATAAAAATATGGCAAAAAACTAAAAATGTTAGAATTTCGTGAATGAAACCCGGAATTCTGGATTTAATCGGATATTCGAAATCTCAGGTTCCCGAGGATTCTAAAAATTTTTCATAAAATTAAAAAAACTAAAAATTGAAATTTCTTTTTCTATAGAATTTGCAATGTTTGGAACTGTTTATCGGACAGTTTTGTTACCTGTTCCTCTCTGACCACATTTAAGTCGAAATTGTTAAAGCATGAAACTCAGCTGCACAAGTTTATGCGGGGGAGTGCATTACAAGGACAGTAGTCCTTTGTATGCCATATTTTGTTTCGTTTCACGCAATGTATGTACTTTCATAAACTAAATAACCTCAATTTTGTTTTTCTCAGTCGCATTTTATTTAGATATCTAATTGCGTACAAACCCAGGCCGCCAACCTTGCGTCACTGTTGTATATATGTCGCAGTAATTTCTGTATTCAGTAAATGCTGTATTTACTGGCCGATTTCAGTAAACACAGTATTTACTAGTAAGAATGGTATTTTCTTTAAGCTTCCTATCTTTACACGTAAATACCGTTTTTACTGAAACTCGTCCAGTAAATACTGTATTTTCTAGTAAATTCTGTATTTTGTCTTAAACGCCTTTGTCTTTGTGTGTGGCAACGGATACAAAAGGCAAGCCGACGTCATACTTAATGTCAAAAGGTAGGCCATACATAATCACGATATGTACAAAGGGGTGCATGAAGATAAACTTCAGAAGTTAAAAATATTAGGCAGTTCACAAAATTATAAAATTAACTTCTGTTAATAAGTTTCTAAAATCAATTTAACTTTAAATAAAGTTTAAATAAAACTTTAAATAGAGTTAACTGTATTAACATTAAAGTATTTTGTAATTTTGTAAATTATTTTATGTATTGAACTTCTGAAGTTTATAACAGTTTTGCTGATACACCAGTTTACTTAAAAGTTTAAAGTCGCTATTTGTGAATTTTTAAATTAGGAAACGTAGGCATGTTTAAAACCATTAAGTGACTTAAAATACACATAACTGATTTTAGAAACTTATTAACAGAATTTAATTTTATAATTTTGTGAACTATATACCTAATATTTTTAACTTCTGAAGTTTATCTTCATGCACCCCTTTGCACATATTGTGATTATGTATGGCCTACCTTTTGACATTAAGTATGACGTCGGCTTGCCTTTTGTATCCGTAGCCACACACAAAGACAAAGGCGTTTAAGACAAAATACAGAATTTACTAGAAAATACCGTATTTACTGGACGAGTTTCAGTAAAAATGGTATTTACGTGTAAAGATAGGAAGTTTAAAGAAAATACCATTCTTACTAGTAAATACCGTATTTACTGAAATCGGTCAGTAAATACTGTATTTACTGAATACAGAAATTACTACGACATATATATACGCTCATGCTTTTGTACAGTAGCGTAGGTACAAAAAAATTTCTGGGGGGGCGGATGTGACCGAGGAGTTTTGAGGGGGGGGGGGGGAAGAAAAATTTTATTTTTGCGTAATAACTACATGCACAGTGCACACTGCGTATAATATATACTGCAAGTTGTCATATTAATTCAAGTCTTCTTTGGTTTATGTTTTCGACTTGTTACAACTGAAAACGAAACCCTACACCCAAACGGGGGGGTCTGGGGGGCAGAGCCCCCAGAAGATGAGAAAATTTTTAAATTTCGCCATGAAACGCTATTGAAACTTTTAATTCTTTACAATGTTTTATCAATTGTCTAACATTTTGTACCATTATTTGCTATTTTCTACATTTAAACTGTCTTGTCTGAAAACTCAAACTATGAAGAGGCTCCCATTAAGAACTGCGTATTCTGATCATATCAACCAATTATGCCAAGGCTGATGCTGTTGGGAATAACGCAGATATATAACAAAACTGCAAAGCAACTATTTATACAGACATTTAGCATGCTTAATGAAAAATAATAATTTTAATAATAATAATAATAATCTAAATACATAGACAAAATTCGCGCCGGAGGCGCAAAAATTTTTTAATGGTACAGAAAATGCATCAATGTTGAGCTAATTTGAAGCATTAATGTACAATTTGTGCATGTTTCTAATAAAGTCAAACGCCCGCGCTCCGCGCGGACGTAAAATTTTTCTTTTGCCCAATTTTTCAGGGGGGCAAAGCCATTATTTCGGGGAGGGCGGCCGCCCCCCCCCGCCCCCCCCCGTATCTACGCTAGTGCTTTTGTATGAATTTATATATAATTGTCTACTAATCATGTCACGACGTAGCCGCTTGTATGCATCAGCACCGCTGTGGCAGTTGTAATACCTGTTGTATGTGGACGCGGCATTGGGGTTGGTCGGCCGCGGTGCAAATCACGTCTATGTAATAAAAGATATATAGTACTAACAAGGCGTTATTTATTCGGGATTAAAAATATATACAGTGTTGTGGTCTACTCCAAAGGTTTATCTCCTGTAAACGCTCAAAATTTGTACACACAGGTTTTGGTCGTACTATGGGTTTATTATTTTTATTTAAGATGCACTAACCTTATGTCATTTGCCGAATGGCCCTACCGCAAAGTTTAAGCTGAGTAGTGTTCGATTTACGAAAGATATCAAGGTGGGTTTAAACGAAAACCTGTTTAGTGTCTGTGGGGTGTGTCGGGGGGATAATAAATATGCTTTACCTGCTTGCTGCTATTGCCAGTTTAGTTATTTTGAAAACAGTGGTTTGTTTTCGTCTAGTGAACTCAAGCCTAAAGAACTCTAGTAACCACTAGCTGGTCCATCTGAGCGAGTAAACCTTTTGATTAGCTTGATTGATTGATATTGCTTCTTTTTAGCGTCATGGAGAATCTACGAATCATTTGCCAGAAGTAATCCTTAACAACTTTCAGACTAGACTGGGCCACTATGTGGGTCGAATGCTGGCTTGTCTGTTTCCTCAGAATCCTCAGTTCAAGGGGAGACGTGTGGTCACATTCCATAATCAAAGAGACTACATTTTCTTCAGACATCACCGGTTAGCAATATAATTCCTTTCTTTGCTTTTCTTAAAATCTAAGCTTATGTTTGGCATATTTTGAATATGGAATGTACAGAATCTTTGATGTCGGTTATGATTTTACAGTGTTTTATCTGACGCTACGTACTTTTCAGATATGAGTTTAAAAGAGAAGGGAAGAAAGCTGCATTATTAGAGCTAGGACCTCGCTTCACCTTAAAACTCAGATCTCTGCAGAAGGGTACCTTCGATACGAAGTTTGGAGAATATATTTGGATTCATAAGGTACAAATTGTTTTTCATGTTTAACTTTTGTTTCCGATCCGGTACATTTATCATTGCAAAATATTGTTGGTGTACAGAGGCGCTTGGACTCTTGAGGAGAGCTATATATGATACGAGGTTCAGCTCCATCCCTTTTCCCTAATACAAAAAGAAATGTTTTTCAAATTGAGTAATAAATATTTCGTTATCTTTGCTTGGACATACCCTCCGCAGCTGAAGCAGAGTTGTAAGCGGGTCTCTGGTAGCCGTGGGTATTGAAAATTGGGTCTACCCGCAGGCCAGCGCGGGTATTTTGCGGTTTTTGCCTTGAACAACTCACTAAAATTATTTAGACCAGAAACGTAATAGGAAACAAATTCAAAGGCAACCGATATTTCTTCGAAAAAATATCTCTATGCGGCTTTCGTTCCCAGATTGCTGATTTTTTCAATGATACTTTAACTTTTAACTCATTACTCTTTCTAGCGGTAATGTAATTCGCGAAAGTCGGGTACGGTTTCATCTGGCACTTTAATGACAAGCTTTCTTATATGAGCACTCGTGTAATTGTTTCAAGCATTTGTGTGCAAAGTTCCGTTCCCTGGTGGCTGCTATCATAAAATTGTAGCTTTGCAAAAACACGACCAAACTTTTCCAGCGATTGTGGAGCATTTTGTATGCAAACTAGAGGATTTCCACTTAGTAGATGTGTTCTACAAAAATACTAGAAAATACCCGGGAGCCTTTTTAGTTGCTCCGATTGCTGCTTTCTAGCTAAAGAAGTCGCTTGTCAAAGCTGGGAAAAATGGGCGAAATCATAGTTGCGCGTATGTTTTAGCTAATTGCTCCAGAATGAAGAGTGATTTCAAAATATATACCTGTAAATTCCCCATCTATTTGATAGTGGTATCGAATGATATAGCCGATGTCTCTTGAAAAAATTTACTGCAGTCTTTAAAAAATTTGAAACTGCACTTCTTCCAAAATCTGTTAAAAACTTTTCGAAAACAAAATTAGTTTTATTGTATTCATTAAAAATGGAAAATGTTAAGTACCCTAAGAAGTATTTTCTAAGTTCCAACGTTTTTGTGGACCGCAAGAAATAGACCCTAACCTGACCCGTCCAAGTCCAGTCAAGATCCGGGTCCAGATGCAGACTGGCGGATTCCAGAACCGGCTGGTCTCCAAATGACTAAAGTTTTCCATTGTAGAGCGCCCGGGACCTCGGATGCCCATATGAGATGTTCTGGATGATAAAAGCTATGTTCATAAAAATTTCGAAATTTATAATTGTATAATATAGTTTCGAAAACAAAATGTGCTTTCTAAAGCACAATATACGCATCGGAGCAGCCCTGCATTAAATTTCGCACCATTTGCACCACTACATAAGTTTTAAAATCGTTATCGAAATGTTGTATTTATTTGCTTTGTATTACATATTTTATTTTAGCGCCATGAAATGGAAACTAGCAGAAGAAGATTTTTCCTATAGCCATTTATCTTTAGATTACAACTGGGTTTCATGTAATTTAAGTGTTTAACACTGTTTTTGTTTGTAAGTTTTCTTGATGATGATAAATTGTTACCAAGTGTTAAATAAATTTTAAAACAACGTTGTCCATGTATAGTGTTTGTTGCCTAATTAGAAACATGAAAGGTAGGTAATAGCAGTTCTCTTCACTTATAGTCATAGACATAGACTACACACATTCATTTGTAGACCGCGATATCACGCGGCATAAAGTGGTCGTAATTTAACGTAACCGTGTGATAATGACTAGTTGTATTCTTGCTGTTAGCAAGAGTTTTGTTAAAATCTTTACCAAATTTAATTAATTTTTTAATCGAGTCAATTTAAAAGATCAAATCAAATTTGACAACTGAAATCTAGCAAATATGGAAATGAGTGATCAAAGCAACTGGGCGTGACCTGTAAACTTGCTGTACTTCTATGGTGGAAGTCTTGAAATAATTAAATTAAATCAACGAATTAAAGAACCTTTTCGCGAAAGAGTATATATGAACTTAAGGGGGGGGGGGGTCCATTTTTGGGCCATTTTATCGACTTTCTCCGATCTCGCTGATTTTCACATATTTCATTGTCCAAATGTTATATATTAACCAATTTTTTTAAAATTAAAGTCGTAGCTCTTATCGTTGTCGAGTAATTTCACCTCAAAGTTGAGATTTCATGTGTTAATAAACATAGGACATTTTAAAAGTTGTCATGTTTTGACGTGCGCCAAAAAAATTTCCCGACAAACGTGGATGAATCTGGACAAATTATACATCAAAATAACGCTGAAATGTTAAACTGCGGTATCTTGGAATTAGAGTTTTAATTTAGGCCTTTAAAATTTTTTACTTAATTTTTGAAGGATTAAAATTTAATAGGATTTTAGAATCACGTTAAATTTTAATCCTTCAAAAATTAATTAAAAAATTGTAAAGGCCTAAATTAAAATTCTAATTCCAACATACCGTAGTTTAACATTTCAGCGTTGTTTTAATGTATAATTTGTCCAGATTCATCCACGTTTGTCTGGAGATTTTTTTGGCGCACGCGAAAAAATGACAACTTTATAAATTTCCTATGTTTAACACATGAAATCTCAACTTTGAGGCGAAATTACTCGACAACCGTAAGAGTTACGACTTTAATTTTTAAAACTCGTTAAAATACACCATTTGGACAATTAAATATGTGAAAATCAGCCAGATCAGAGAAAGTCGGAAAAATGGCCAAAAAATGGACCCCCCCCCCCCTTAAGCTGAGTTAGTCGCGTACCAAATCGGCTTAATTTTAAACTTTTCTTGCTTCCCTATTTCTATGTTCGTTAACAGGTCACTGTTGTTAATTTAGTAATTTCAAATGAGTGAAATCTAATTTAGTGAATGTAATGCAATAACGAACGATTTAAACCCATGAAAATTTGGACAGAAGAATTGGTTTAATCCTTTGACTTTTTCTCTAGCTGTCCGTTTTCTGATCCTTCACTGAGTTTCTGAAATCGAAACCGCAAATAAATGTTGGGGGTGGGAACACGGCCAAGAAGTTTGCGCAGTACTGATCAGTGTATGTTAGCTATTTAATCTTTTCCACTGAGCACTTCTACAAACTGCGACTGTACTAAAACTTATGCAACAGCTCTGCAAAATACTAATTGTGCTGGGGTAAGCTTTGAAGATAATATTCTGAAAAATGAAATTTGTTGGAAAGTTGAGGTTTGCTGCTGTTATATTTTAATTACATCTTAAACGGTAAAAATCCCCCCTGTAAAATTTCACTTGTGATATTATGGGGGAGGGGATATTTCATCGATGATATTTTCCGGGAGAAGCTTTCACCAGTGAAATTTTTCTGGGGGAAAATTTCACCGTGACAGCCCTCAGCCCCCACCAAACGGCGGAATATTAGCTTGCGGTAGGAGTGGAATACCGATACGCACTGCAATTAAGTCAACCTTCTTAGGCTTGCTTACCCTTCTTATTTATCCTAATATAGGTTTATTAGCGTTTGCTGTAAAGTTGTGCCCGTCTTATCCGAAGCTTGTCTGCGATCGTCGGGACAACCTTCGCAGTGAAACCGTAGTAATTTTTACACCAAAAGCTAACTTGAGTGGATTGTTCAGTCAGACGGATAGATGGTCTTAATGTTCAAGGGAAAGCCAGCGAATTTCAACTAAGCTGGAAATAAAGGGGTTTGTCTTTTAGGCATAAACGGATCATCCTGATTCCTCCTGTATAATTGTGTCCTAAGCTAGCTGGAAAATCAAGTTTCCATAAATCAAATCCATGAAAGTTGAGGGTGGTTTGGTTGCACTCATATAAAGTTCAACTTGAAAGTACAGAGAGAACGGGAGTACAATTGGTGCAGGTTATTTGTATTTTCTACAAGACCTCGATTGTAGTATTTAGAGGAGATGTAAAGAGAAAGACTACACCTTCAGTTAACATTTTTGTTAGCTAGTTTTTATCGCTGACCAGTTTGGACATCTCTGAAATTAGGGATTAAGTGCAGAAAACATCAAAAAGTACTTTTATAATTTTTGATGGTTCTCCTATTTCGACAACTGGCTGACGACGACGTCTGCGTTTGACCCCAGTACCTGGCCGGAGGTGGGCGGCCCTGCTGGTCTTATATATGCACAGTCGACTTGTACTGCAAACTCTAGTGTTAGGATCAGTAATTCACGTAATTTCGAAAGGTTGAAACCAGTGTAGTGGACTAGTCTCTGTGTCCTAGGTTTGCTGACTGGTTAGAGATCTCGACTACAAATCCGCCAACTCGAGTTCAGTCCCGCCGTGTCAGCGCTAGGCAGAAACTTTTCCTCTATTGTTTCAATCCTGATGTCAACCTTTTAACACTGGATTCTTTATGTTTTCCTTAACATCAAGGACAGCTTTGTTTATAGTGATAATGTGGTCGGACCCGGACCTGCAAGTCAGTTCTAGTCACATAGAAAGAGAACAAGATTCGTCCTTTGAGACTAGTGATCTTTTTTCTGCTTTCCCCATTTTTGCGTGGCTTAGTGATTCTAATAAAAGTACGTTTTAAACTTGTTTGTACTAGAAACATTGTTAAAATTACTTTCGTTTGTCACGCATAGCACTACATTACAACTTGTAAAAGTTCTGATGAAGAAGGACGAAAGGTCTGTTTAAAGGGTTTGCAACGTACGTTGCAGTTCCTTCCTTTCCCATGAGCCTGCTCTGTGGACATGAAATCTAAGTACACCACACTGTATTTAAGTGTCGACATTTATTCCATAACTTTTAGTGAATAAAGTGGCAGGCATTGCTTTGACATTGTTACTTCACAAAAGACACAAAAACAAAATCTTGGCATTCCCGTATTCTCCGAAATATGTAGTTTCCCATCTATTTTCTATTGAATGAAATTTTGCTTGTAATAGGAAC
>JASAND010024509.1:0-42964 GCA_030248195.1 Trissonchulus latispiculum
TAAATATGGCTCGTGGCTAGATTTTGGCTCGTGGCTCGGACCGACTCTGATCGCGAGCTGATTCGAGCCAGCAACAATTTCTCCTGAGCCGAACGAGCCGCAACAATTTTTCCCAAGTCGAGCCGATTCCAACCAGAAAATGTAGTTGTAAAAATCCTTCATACCACACAGAGAACCAAATTCTGCATGAAGGCTTTAACTATCATTGCCACTTTCTTGAGACAGGCCACATTCCATATCGACGCTTTGCTTTTACCATCTCTTTGTCATAGTACAAATTCATAGTATAGTCAGCATTTCCATGAAACCACAGTCTGGTTGATCCTGAGGCAGCTACCAAGTAGAACGGCTTCACGATGACTGGGCCCATATCCTATTGGGAACGGGAGTTCATCAACACTGGGAAAATAGAACAACAAAAATTTACTGGTCGCTTTCCAATTGCGCTATTCTTATTTCTAATAAAAACCTAGTCGGAAAAGTTCGGCTCGTCCTCATTTTACACACACATTTGTGGTGAAACTTAGCCTATCTTTATCAAGCAATATTCATTTGAGGGCCCGGGCTGAGGAAACATAACAGGAAAAAGTACTGTAAAGTGTTGTCAAAAATGAAACTTGTGGATCGTTTGCTTCGGTAAAAGCCATGTTTTTCCTGCTGCGCCTCAGCGCAGCAGGTCTCTTATGTTTGCTCGGCCCGAGCCCTCACACGCATTTTGCTTGATAAATATACGCATCACCGTAAATGCGTGTAAACAATGGTTTAAGATAGGGCTGGCATGATTTGTGTGTGTGAAATATTGTCTTTCATTCTACAGAACTTCTGTTTCCGATTTATGTACTTATTACGCATATATGTATGTATATATTTGTTCCAATTCCAAAACCTGAAACGTCTATTCTCTGTTCTGATTGATGACTCACTGTTAAAGTTCAACTTTATCTCATCACAGCAAAGAATTCTCAAATACATGGAACTTAGGAAAAACATGTGATACTAAACACACAAATGCTGAATAGTTATAACTTTATCTCCGATATAGAGGTAAATTAAGTTCCCAAGGTTTTAAAAAATCTTCAATGTTTTGCACGTACATTGCCTGTAGTAAGCAAGTGAGAGCTCACTTACCAAATAATTAGCTGCGCAGCAGGTTTACAATTACCTAAATGTCCGTCCAGCGAAAACTGAACCTTTTGCAGAAAATATTGCTTGTTCTAGCTTAAGTTATTTGAGCTGTGTATGTGCTGAGTGTACCATTGAGAGTTTTGAGAACACGCAAAATTATATTGTAACCTGTAGGAGTTACAAGTCGAGCAAAAAACAAACCATGTAATGTATCAGGTAAACTGCATCACATGCAGTTATAAATTGGACACAAAGGGAATTTTAAAAGTATGAGTGAGTTGTCGGTCGGCGGTAAACATCGAACCATGTTAACAAACAGTTTTTAATTATAAATACAAGCAAAATGGAAATAACCAATGTTCAAAGCAGCTATGGCATTGTCCTAGTTTTCCATATTACAAACGTCAATAGTTACATAAAGCTTCGATAATCAACTCAATAGAGTAATTGTTGTCATCAGGTTACAGCTTATCTTCTGCAGTGCTTTTTACTATAGACATAAAGCATCAACTGCTCATTATTCACTAGCAACTAATAATGGAAGGATTGTTGGAAGGTACTTGGTGACTCAATAAGCATCCAAATAAGTAATACGGGAAAAATACTGTATAAGGAAAATATTACTACCCGTTTCAGTCTAGATATGGGATCGCTAGCTACGACTACCAGTAAGAGGGGTCAGGTTTTGCTGAGATCTGGGTTTCTTTTGTTTCTTGACTAAAGGCTGCAGCACCAAAAGCTGACAAATTGCAAACACGGAGGTTCCAAGCCAAAGACCCATTTGACCACCAATGCTGGAAATCACATCGTTCGGCGTCTGGCCAACTTCTTCGCTAATTTTCATGAACCTATAACATAACAAAGCAAGGATGGAAGCAGGGAGCAAAACATGGACGAGAGACTCACACAGCGCAATAAGCTAAGGGGGATATAGAGTGGAGACTTAAAATTATAACTAAAATCATACTCTTTTCCGAGAACCTGATGAGGTATGAAAAATCTGAGGAATTTTTAGGAAACAACGTTATAAAATCCTAAATACAGTAAGTTTACCTACCCAACTTGCGTAAAGAACACGCTCATGACCATGATATCCATTCCTTTGTCAAAGAAAGTGGTATATTCAGGTAGAAATCTGCTTATTTTCTGGGTATTGGCGGCTGCATATGTGGTTTTATGGCCATATATTGATGTCTGACACAGTTCCTTGCAGGGACCTCTTGAGCATCTTTCCATGGCCTCAGCCCGCTGGTAGAAGATGGGTTTGGCACAGGAGACAAATTGATCCGGCGAACAGACCGGAAAGTTTGTCCTTGTGGTAACATTATAGGTAAATATTGTGCAGCCGCATCGATTTAGTGTTTCATTGATCATACACTCAAATATGCATCCATCATACGTTTTGAGATCGAGATACGTTAAATCGGTAGGCTCCTCCTGACAGTTATGCTTGGAGTGCATTTCAGTTTTACTTAACGCTACGTAGGCGGATGCACCGGGATGTATTGTGATGGGATCAGTAAGGACGGGAGACACCTTATCGTCAGCCAGTAGGATCATCATACCGTCTGATACTTGCATGTTATAGATAATTTCAGGCTCCAGATATTTATGTAGGCCCATGACAAAATCCAGTCCACCACCCGGACCGGGTATGTCCTGGAAAAACTGTGAATTATTGTACTGAGTACTGTTTATGGCTTCAAACTGAAAGCACAGACCAACATTTGTTAACAAGGGACGAGTGTGCTCGCAGCAGTCAATTGGTCGTCCCTTGTAACGACACTGTAACAGAGTTGTGTGACAAGAGATGCCAATGTCGTAGAAAAACTTTGTCATGTTGAAGTACCTATGATCTTCCAGATGTGCATTGTACATACTGATCAGATTAGCCAGTTCTCTGTCACTGTAGGATCTAGATACCAAGTCTGTATCCATGTAGCCTTCCATCATAAATTCCAAGAGGGGCAGGTCCACGTCTGATTCCTGAACCAGGGAAGAATTAATCCAATTAGTGGGACAGGCATACACTTTTGGAAGGGGTACGTATTGTGCTTTTTCGAAGGAGATTGAGGTAATGTAAGGTCTTTGAACATAGTCTCGGATTACCACAGCCCATTCAAATAGCATTATGGAAGTGCATATACCCGCCAGTGTCAACCACAGGGCAAAGCGTGTATGAGGCACAACGTGTTTCTGTAGCACAATTCCGACATATTCGGTACGGCGACGATGATTCATACGGGTATCCACAGAAAGGCTATTGGAATTGGAATCGCCAGGAGTCCTCTGCGACACCTGAAAAAAGCACACGTATAAATTGCCGAACAAATTCAACTAATTAGTGTGCCTTTACATTATGCTATTACAAGAGTTCATTGTTTATAAGCTTTGCTGTCTTGAAGTCAAAGATCATGTGCAAGAAAAAAACAGTATTCAACGAGAGCAGAATGCTGCTGTGGTCAGAGAGTTTTGTTTCTATCGTGTTTGCCTCAACTGGTTACTCAACTGCCTTTGAACACCAATCCTATTTTTTATAAATAATACAACGTTGGATTAAATTAAATTTGAATTTATTGGAGATAAACCTTAGCCATTTATTTAGGAAAACAAGGTTTGCGGCCTTGTAAGGGATATGCATGCCTCTTTTTTGTGATTGGGACAAGCCAGTTGACGTTGATCAACAACAAACAATTTTAATTATTTGATGTTTGTTCAATTCATTCAATATTCAATATTTACCTATGCAAATTTAAAATAAAAATGTGAATTTAAATTTTGATAACAGTAACAGTCTTCGACTTAATACTGTCAATAACAGCTTAAGCTATTATGAATAGACGGTGGTTGGCTCCCTTGAAATTTCCTAGACGAGATGAAACTCCTATAAGCTAAAAACTAAGTTACTGTTTTCTGTTAGCCGTACACTGAAACATTTCCGGAGTTGTCCTGAAATAATTTAATACCAGAATAACGCATAATTTAATATTTCAACTGGGCTATAAGATAAGCAAATACGAGAGGAAAACTCATCAAAATGTCGTTCAAACAAGATTAAACTAAGTGCATTTCCCACCAGTCTTAGCGTTTCGTTGTGAAATGGTATAAAATATCCTTTTAAGGTCTGTTCTTGACAAATCTATAATTATTGTTCTATTGATAAGAAATAGATGGAATGGATTTATTGAAAAAAAGAATGATGAAGAAAGAAAGAAGAATCACTTTCTGCAAAAACCAATCAGCAACTTGTCGTTGGTAAATGTAAAATATATGTAAATCTAACCATGGCAACCGAAACACCGAAAACTGAACCACCGAAAATGGTGGAATTTTATCCTCAATTTTTATTTGTTCAACATGCACCTTATTGGTTTTATTTTGGTGAAAAACAATATTTATGAGATTTTACCTGTGAGAAACAATGGCTATCACTATTTTCAGAGTAGAACACGCGATAACAGCTATTTCAAGATTTTACCTGCTTTCACCAGCTTCCCTGTGACACCCCAGAATCTTTCCAATTACCTTGCATAATAGGATAATTAAAAATTTCAGTAAGCTTAAGGAATACTTCAACCTAAGCTGAATCATAACTACATATGCTGGTACATTAGGCTAGCACAATGAGACTTAATCAGTGCAATGTATAATAGATTTAAGTACATACAATGCCGAGCCATAGTTAGAGATCTCTTTTTGTGCTTATACGGAAATGATATGAGAACAAAGCTTCATCTTTTAACGAACAAACGCCAAGCAATGTACAAAAATAATCAATTTTGAAATGGATTATGCAAAAGCACCGTTCAACAGTATTTTAGAGAAAACACGAGCGACTAAGTCCTAACCCCGGCTGTCCTGAAGGCTCACTATGCGGCAGCAGCTGCAGGAGATATATGATTAAATCTGCTTTGTTTTATAATTAGTATTGGTTACGCCCTGTCACAACCCAGTGTTCTAAATATAAAAGACGGATGAAAGCCAGATACCGCCAAAGGTCCAAAAATTCTGACCTCCGGTGCTACTTGCACCCACGGCATTTCGCAGACTTGATGAACGCTCTGCTATCTGAACGCATCAAACTATGCAGAAGTTCGTGTACCAATGTATATACATTACTTTCACTTAAAGCGAACACATCTATGTAGAAACAAAGCATCTCAAACAAATCCTTTGAAACACTGAAAAGAAAAAACAGTGTTAAATATCCGGGGATGAGGCTCTCAGCGATAGAGACACAGGTGGACAAGGGGTGAAGGGGGGAGGGAATTCCCCCCTCGGCGAAGTCGTCCACAATGGGTTGCGAAATTGCTACCACAAGGGGTGTAAGAAAATTGGCCACAAGGGGAAAGAAAATTGCCCAAAAAATAGGTTTTACGACTAAAATTTTCAAAAACTTCCCGGAAAAATTGCTCTCACAAGGGTACCCAAATTTGCTTCCACAAAGGTCAGTGAAATTTGACCTCCCTTTCAAGTATGGATAGAGAAAATCCATGGATAGAGAAAACTCAAGATCCCAAGCTCCCCCTTCTGGACACTTTTCTTCACATCTTTCAATCCTGATTTCAACCTTTCACAACAGTATCGATGATGCCAACACTTGACTAGACACTTACCTCACTCATATCCAGCAGGGATGTGGTAGTCTGTCTTGATCGCATCCCCTGTATCGCACTCATTCGCATGAAAAGGCCCATCATCTTATTCGTAACAAAGCTAATACTTTCTTCATAACAAATATATGACTGCAAGAAGCATAAAGTCTAAAAGCCTCTTAATGCTAAAAGGAAAGACTTCTCTATTCTTCAGACACTCTAATTGGTTCTCCCGAAGAGCCTCCAGCTTTTTTCATACAAAATTCTGCTATTTTATCATGAAAATGTTGAAAATGTTGGAATTTAACCAGCTGTGTAGTCAATGTGTAGGTGTTAAACTTAATCTTTGAAGGTGAACTTATAAGAATAGAACAGGCGGTTCATTGTTGATCAATTTGAGAGTGATCCTAAACTCGCATCTGAGAATTCAGGAGAAGCACATAGCGATAACTAACCAAGCCTAATTTGATGAGCGAAGACTTTCACGCCCTCATTATAGTGATCAACTGGTCAAGAAACAGCTTTTGGGAAACGTCGAAAATGATTATTGGCTGCAAGAATAGAAAGTAAATACATTAGCACAGGCGAAGGTCTAACCGTAGATAGTGTTTTTGCTTCACTACAACATCAACTGAACTGAAACCTAGAACAGGCTGGTGGAACAAGACGAAACCGAGGACATGGCCAGGACGTGAGGCGTCAGGCACCCTTGTAATAACGAAACCAGGGCCTAGAAGATAGAAGGGAAGAGGGAGATTCAACTTTTGACTCACCGTTGCAAGTGAAGAATTGGCTCTGCTGGGGTTCGAACCACGGCCCTTCTGATCCCGGGACATACGTGCTAACTAGGAATGTTTTGATGATCAATTGACATCGGTCAAAGTTGTGGTTATATAGATTTTTTGTGTCTACATCCATCAAGTGAAATAAGTGACTGTAGCTTTTGCTGTTGTAGGTATTTTTGGTATTTTACCATCTTTAGACAAAGGGCCATCAGCTGAACTAGAATATCATGCTTATCAATCTTTTCTATGCTTGCATTGTTCAATTTTTTGTTCTATTTGTAACTGTTATTATTTTCCCGTTTTTTTTTTTTCCTTTTTTCTTTTTTTTTTTTTTTCTTCTTTCCTTTCCTTTTTTTTTTTTTTTCTCTCTTTCTCTTCTTTTTTTTTTTTTATTTTCTTTTTTTTTTTTTCTTTTTTTTCTTTTTCTCTCCTTTTTTTTTTTTTTTTTTCTTTTTTACAATGCTGATAATCTGACAAGAGATTCTTCTTGATTGGGTCTAAATTTCTTGGTTCGAGGACCGATTTGTACAACAACCGTTTGAGAGCCCGGTAATCAAAAGCCGAAGAAGATTCTCCCACTAGTATGCAGGTAGCATCACCACTTTGGATATTAGTGCATACTAGTGCATACTAGTGAAAATATGGTGGGTCAACGTCGCTATATGATTAGATTAGTCCGACGATATATGACGAAGTCTCAAATCTGTATTAAGAGTGCAGAGAATGCAAAAGGTTCGATCTGGCAACATTCTTATTTGAAACGCCCATGTTTCTTTCAAAATCCACTGGAATCGCCTAGCAAAAATATAATGCATTGTAAAGAGCAGCTCAACCAGACTGCACAAGTTTCGCCAAATTGGCCAGATATTGTCATTTGCTAGACAATAGCTAAAACTAGACGTAACTTAAGCTCACTTTTCCATGGATGGATGCCTACTGTCATACGGATTGCTTTTGGTTAACTTCAAAAATCCAAAGCAGCAGGGCTACTGGCCTCTATTATTCATATCAGAACAGTATGGTGCTAACCGTAACACAATAGTTCTTTGAAGGAGATGGAAGCTTTCTAACCGTCAACATTAGGATAAGAATGCATCTCCTGCTGTCTAAAATGTGACGCTTTCAGATGTGACGGGATAAAGTTAACGACAAAATGGGTCTGTCATAGGGAACGAAGTTTTCAAAAACTTCTGTCATAGGGAACGAAGTTTTCAAAAACTATCTTGAAAAATTGTTCCTCCGAGACAAACAGTAACTGACGCTAAACGGACAGCCTACACTGAAAATACTTCAGTCTTTAACATGAAAATCCAAGAACTATAAGCCAAAGGCATGCATCAAATTATGTAAGTATGTAATATATTACACTAATACTTTAGTCGGCCTACAGTCATATAACTCTTCAAAGACAACTAAGTAAGTATACTTGCAGCAGACAGCAGATTTGCGCAGAAAATGAATGTTGCGCTGCAGTCAGGCTTCACTGAGTCTCATGTAGGCTTTCTCCAACCTGTTATGAACCTAGGTTTTTTACACCAACGATTTGACAGAAAGGAAAGCGAGGCTAGATACCTAGCACGTTATCATCAAATTCTTTACAGGATTGTTCATATCATACTAGACTAGCATAATCCTCATCTTCAGTTCTCTGCAATCTGTTCTTACAGTCCTTAAACTTTGCTGTTTTGAGTCTTCGCTTGAGGAAGGAATAGTTTTAAACTCAAGTAAGACATGAAATTTAAAAGACTATTGGTTGCGTGCAAGCAGGCTATGATCACGCAACCGTAGTTACATCGGAAATGTTGGTTGGTGGAGGGGCAAGCTTTGGAACTTTGGTGGTCGACTCCGGAAATGTGATGGGGGTACCACCCCTAAAGCCCCTCAAATTGGGACCGCAGAAAATCCAAAAATGACCTAAAAGTGCAAAATTTTGTGTATGTTAACGCCTTTTTCTTCCAAAAAATGGCGGAACAAACACCGGAATGGCTCCGAAAAGGACCGGGGGGATGGGTGGGGGAAGCCAAAAGTTGGGGGGAGTCAGAAATTGTTGTCGGGGCAAAGGGTTCGAAAATTTTAGGGGAATATACCCCACCCAACCCGCCCTGGTGAAACTATGCATGCAACCTTCATTTGATTACTATATATGTGTCAACTGTATTGTTTTCAGGCAAAAGAATGAGGTTTATGAAATTGATTACTATTTTACTATAGCTGAGATTTAGTAAGTAAATTACATATTAGCTAT
Source organism: Trissonchulus latispiculum (assembly GCA_030248195.1). Classification (NCBI taxonomy): domain Eukaryota; kingdom Metazoa; phylum Nematoda; class Enoplea; order Enoplida; family Ironidae; genus Trissonchulus; species Trissonchulus latispiculum. The sequence goes on from JASAND010024509.1 coordinate 8,751, forward strand.
GCTATTTTGTACTGAGCATATATACTGTGTGCAATGGGGTTGTATGCTGCGTGGTTGTATGCTATCAGATGTATAGATATTTTTACATGCTTGTGTCAAAGTTCTAAACCTTTGCTCCATCAGCACCTTCTAAAATGATATCAAAGCGGAAGATTTGATATGGCACAAGAATAGAAGAATTTCCGTAAAGAATGGAAATATGTATTATGGAAAGCGATAATTGTGAGTCTTAGAAAATGATGGAGCCCACCAAATTATCAGAATCCAGCTGACAGGGAATTTTCTCTAGAAAAAGTAGATATATATTATAATTATGCTTTCGAGCTGGTAACATGTTAACAATTTCCTGACCAGAATCAACAAAAACATCATAGGTGGTCCTTTGTTAACTGAACTTCCTGCAACCTTAAGAATAGAAAGTGCAAGCATTTAGATTTTCACTCGATATGATATCACTCACAGTCGCTGAGCCCTGGAACCTGTGAAGTGAATCTGAAACTAAAATGTGAATCTGAATTTGAATCTCAAAAATTGAAAGAATTTTATACAATAAGATAAAATTGACTTTGATTTTATCCCTTTTGCAAGAAAGTAAATATTAATACAGTAAGCGCCCAGTGCCCCAGTCTGTTAAAGTGTGGCTTCCCAAAAGTGTAGAAAATGCAGACCGATTGTGACCAAAAACAAATAAAAAACCAAACTGGTGATAGCTGAGTTGATCAGGAATATAGAAAAATTAGTAAAAACACCTTGAAATCCTCTGAAGGCTCGTAAATCAGTATTCGGACTAACCAGTCTGTAACTAACACTAACTAATCAGCGCCCATAAACGGATGGTTAATAGAAACTATAGAGAAAACTGTTTTGATGATATCGCAACCGATACTAATGTATAGGGACTGAGTTAGTAGGGAACGGTATAGAGTTTATGTTGCCAAAAACAAATCATTTTATAGCATGGGATTTGTTTCGTCAGCATTAATGCAGAAACAGTAATGTAGAATTTCCTGACTACGACGTCAGTGAAATCGACCCTTGTTAGTGCGTTGCGATTTCGGAGAAAACCTTTTTGGACAGCGGACAAGACAAGAGATGTCTGCTTCTTCTGAATTCACATCTAATGGAGAGTCACAACAAACAGGTTTGGCAGAGGAAACTGATTAGTATCCGACATATAGAAGGTTTGACATATCTTTCCCATCCAATGAGAAGAAATTAAAAAATTCAATGAATGAGGAAAGAGGTACACCGTGCTGGAATGAAACCACTAGAAACGAACTAAAAAAACTACGATAGTGCACGCCGGAAAAAGAGAACAGTTCACTGATGACAATTCTTTTTTCGATGACTTTCTATTTAAGTAGGTAATAGGAATAGTTAGGCTAATGGCTAATGGCGAAAGGCTAATCCTGTTTCAGTTCAAAAACACCTGAATTTGAATAGTGAATTGAACAGTGGAACGCTAGTATGTACGCAGTTGTGAAACTACACCATTTGGCAATCCTGGGAGAATAAAGTTAAAGTTAGCTCTGAACGCCAGGAAATAAAAAGTTCAGACACATGGCTCTTTAAGTACATGTCCGACGGTGACAGTTGACGCAATCGTTCGGATTTCATATTCAGCATTTAAGACGTTAATCACGCCTTTAAACTTTTTTAACAGACAGATAGAAAAATTAGTGCTATGTTGCCCGATGATCTCGCAATGACCGTCTGAACAATAAACAATCTAACGAGCCACAAAGAAGTTGAAGTCAAGTTGATGAAGACTGCTGTGGGTGTAATTCCAGTCAAGCTGTAATAAAGTTGTGAGGTAAACCACTAACATACGTGAAATGAATAAAATTACAATTTATACATTACGAGTGTTATATGAACGTTATTACGCGCTTGCACCCGTTGGCTTGGCAGAACCTACTCTACGCTATCTAATAAAGAGATTTAGCTTTCAAAATTAATTAATCTTTGTTAATTAACAGAAATATTTAATTTTTAGCCATATATTAAATTTGACACGAAGACCGTCAATTAAGGACATTATTTTAATTTCAGCTTAATTGAATTTTAATTTAACTATAATTCACATTAAATTTCCACCATTTTCACAAGTTTCAAAATTTTTAATAAAATTATTAAAACAAATTAATTTATATTTCTATGAATGAACTAAAATTATTTGTGAAGCTTTGTGTTAAATAATGTTGAGATGTTCAATCAACCACTACACCACAGAGGCATCAGCTGAACTATCAGGCTTTATAGCAAAGTTCGTTATCATGTATCTAGTTTATTTTACCGATTTACGATTTCGCGTTACCTCGTCAACAGTTCTAGCCAGCAATTGTCCATCCATTGCTGCAGTCAATAAAGGGGCCAATGTAACATTTTGAACAACAGATACAATCACGTGACGTCTTGATCTTGGACCCATGGTTGCTGTTGCAGCCAATGTTCCCAAGGTTGCAGCCATAAGTAATTATAATTTGCTTATAAATAGCAATGTTTTCACAGAATAGAGGAAACCCCATTTACAAACAGAACTCGGAATAGCTTCAGTCAACATTCAATGAATCAATTTCCTGCAATACGCAAAATGCATTTATGGTCGAACTCACACAAGTGGAGGCGATTTTGGTTAGGAAGATGAGCTGAGAAACCGGGATTTCCCTATCTCAGCTAAAAACCGATAAACTAACTCAAAAACTACAAACACTTTTGTAATGTTTTCAAGAAGTGGAAGTGGAAGAAGAAGAAGTGCAAGCAATGCCTACCAAATAACGCAAAGTAAATGTCGAAAATATTGTATACTGATTGAACTGGATGTTATATATCGGGAGAAGCGTTGCACTTAGATTGAAATTAGAATTTACAAGCAATAGTTTCTCCAAAAGGCTTATGGTACTAGAGGAAGATTTCTATAAATTGTAGGCCTGCTGCTACACCAGAATAATATTTTTGCAAGAACTTATCTGACTACCAATAAAATGTCTGAAACAGAGGAATCTGTAAGGGAAGCAGGCATAGGCTGACTCTAGAGCAGAAGGGCCGTGGTTCGATCCCCGGCGGGACCAATTCTTTACTTTCAATGGTGAGTGAAAAGCTGAACGCTTCTAGGTCCTGGTTTCGTGGGTACAAGGGTGCCTGACGCCTCCCGTTCGGGCTTGTCCTTGGTTTCTTCCTGGTCCACCAGCCCTGGTAGAGGCGCCACCCTTGTACCCACGAAACCAGGACGCGCTTCTACCAGGGCTGGTGGACCAGGAAGAAACCAAGGACAAGCCCGAACGGGAGGCGTCAGGCACCCTTGTACCCACGAAACCAGGACCTAGAAGAGAGAAGGGAAGAGGGAGATTCAGCTTTTCACTCACCATTGAAAGTCCCGCCGGGGATCGAACCACGGCCCTTCTGCTCTAGAGTCAGACATGCTAACCACTAGACCACGGGACCATCAGCTGAACTCCCATTGCAGGCTTATCAATCTTTCCTATGCCTGCTTCCCTTACATCTCCCCCGGGTTTCAATTAAGACGCGTCCCGCGGCTTACTCAACTCGGAATCGAACCGAGAGCGCATCCAGCGCAGGGCATTCTGAGCCCAAGGGATCCGTGCTCCCCCCGACACACGTTCCAGACCCCTTTAGATCATCAATCTTTCCTATGCCTGCTTCCCTTACAAATCTATAGCCAAATCTACATAGTGAACCTAAATCAGAACATAAATGTGCAAGGTAATATGAAATCTTAAAAACATAAAAGTTATCGTCAAAAATATACTGTCGCGGAATGGTTTAAAAACGAGAATCATGTTTCTGGGCTTTGATGTTTTCTCCCACTCTTCAGCCGTCCTTCACCGGCTGGGCTATGATAGAGAACGATTTCAAACGCAAGCTTTCTTTTTAGTAGCAAGTCAGTTGTAAACGTCAACTGTCAATTGTCAATTGTCAAGTAAACGAATCAAAACATTACGAAAACTACGTTATTTACGTGTGGAAAGGGAAACAGTTTGGCTAAAAATTCCACGTACACTCCCCATTTTACAGCACAGAAGATGTGCATTTAAGGTGGTGGTATCCTTTTGTGCAGTGCTTTTGTGGTGATTTTTAAAACGCTATAACATTCGCAATTTTGGGAGTTGAAAAGAGCTTCATACATCATTTTAAAGCTTAAAATCACGACATTCACACGAGCTTATGAAACTTGCAAAATCAGCAAAATTTTAGCAAAAGTTTTCTGACATAACTGACCTAATGACTAGACCAAATAGACATATAGACCAAATGTTTTCGAACATCGATTTTTCAAAAATGCGAAACCAGACAAAATTTCTTTTTGTGCTATCATGCAGGGGACATATGGGACGAGGGACGTTTTTTGGGTTTCGCTCAGTGTCACTTCACGCTTGAGAAAATTTAGCAAATTTAGAAATTTAAAATTTAAGTTTAGAAAATTTAAATTTAGAAAACTTAGCACTAAATTTTCTAGAAACTGGGAACGTTTTAGCCAAAACTAAGAAAAACGTCCTCCGCAATAGTACGAATCTTTATTCTAGCAAACATCTCCGGAATCTGTCCAGTAGATTTTGAGAAATCGATGTTTAAAACAAAATAACCGCAGTTTTGCCGAAATGGTTTTCCGGCCAAATCTCTAGGTGAAAGCAATAAAGTCCGGCTAGTAGGGATTCATAAAATGTGCATTTGGACGATCTATTGATTGAGTATAAATGGACGGAAATTGTTCGTAAGGTTTGGCAGTAATTTTGAAAAAACTGATTTCCTCGAAAATGGTCAAAATGCCCAAAACCCTCAAAATGGTATTTTGCTTATACTGACTTAACCACTGGAGATAGCTCAAAGGTTGTAAAAGCAAAAATGTTCATTTTGGTGTCGTCTTTCCAGCCATAATAACCAATCCGTTGTCTGGTCTACCTACTGGAAGGCTAGGCCAAAAACCAAAACTTTCTTATCTGTTGGCCTAAAAATCCGGGACTGGTCCCAGAATCTTAAAGAGCTCGGAAATAGGTTATTTCGCAAATTTTAGCTATTTACGTAAAGGATTAAAGTCGTATGAGTCAAAAATACCCGAAAGGAAACCAGTACCTTTAGTAAAATCTATGGTCTGCGCTGAGTCTACGTGCCAAACCGAGGGCAGAGCAAGCCTAAGATACCTGCTTTCCTGAGCCACAGCAGGAAAAACGTAAATGTAAATTCAAATCAGGAAAGCTGTTTATCTATGTGGCTACATCCAATAGAGGCAATAACTGAAATAACGGAGTAAAAACTTTTAACTACTAAAAACTGTATAAAAACAAGTCGTGTGCTTTGAAAAAGTGAAACCGCTTCAAACAAGTAAGTGCCCAAAACGGGGCAAAATTCCTGTGCTGAGATTTGTCTGAATTTTGCTTTCATGTTGTTTGTAAACTAAGACTGGAAGTGCTTTGTAACTACTGGAACTGCTTACATCCAAAGTAATTATGCAAAGAAAGAGGAACAGCTACCTGTCATGTATTAATATCCACCGGTATGCCACTACATAGCCCATTCCTCTACAGTTACACAGTAATCCAGTTTGCTTATGCTTTCCTTGAAAAGCTTTAAAGACCTTTTACCCTGCCAGAGTTTGGACAGTCTAGCAGAGTCTAGCAAATTTGGACAAGCAATGTAACGAAAGTTACCATCGAATGAGCTAAAACAGTTTGAAACCTTATGAAACGATGCTTCTATTTCCAGAAGTATGTACTTGAGACAAGTAAAAGATTTGAGAAATGCATTTTCAGCAAATTATGGCATACCTACGGAAAATAACAGCTTCATTGAAGACTTGAGAAATTCCAACTTTTGTAGTGTGCAGTGGGCCCGCCGTACGTTTTCTAACTCTTGTTGTTTCAAGCCTGTAACAAGCAGCTATTTGGAACAACTATAGCTACTCTACGAGCATAACACTATAGCTTGTAATGACTGAATACAATGACGGGAGCAATCTCAAAAACAATTTCATATTTTTGTAGTTAAGTTTGTTACATTTTCCCTCTTCTTTGAAAGAGTCAGCCATAATTTTAAAACATTTGTCTTTTCTTCTGGTAAAGTTTCTTTAACGGAATTCTATCTGGCCAGTAAAATTCTCCAGAAATGGGATCCAGTTTTTCCGGTGGGCGTCTTTGTCTTGTGGGATAGCGTCTTTGAAATACCGGTGAAAGAATTTCTGGGGAGGAGGATGAATTAAATGTTCCAGATGTGGAGGGCGATGACCCTGCGAAAGTGGAATTGGAAAGATTAGGATCAATGTCATTGGAAAGTTCCATAGAAGAGTTAGGAGAGGAAACGGTTCCGTGATCACTGGCACCACTGGCGCTTGGGGAACCGTGATTACTGGCATTACTGGTGTTTGGGAAACTGCTGCCATAGGAGGAAGTAGGACTAGGAACGTTGAGCAGTCCTTGCGGTTCGACAGGATGTGCGATGTTAGGCTTTCGAATGCTAACTATATGCTTCGCACAGTCCGTCTCTTTTACGTTGTTATCGGAAACATCAGCTTGGGATTTCAAAGGAATCACTTTTTGCGGATTGATGGTTTTCCATGGAGGAAAAGTCTTTCTTGGCACATCGACGTCTGCCATGTCTGTGTCCTGCCTTTGGTGGAAAGGCTTGAGACGGTTGAAGTGCACAACTTTCTTGTGTCTTGGGTTGCTTTGTAGTTGAATACGGTAGCTCACATCGGACAGTCGTTTCACCACTTTGTACGGGCCGTCCCATCTCTTGTGTAGTTTTCCAGACTTTCCTTGTCCGACGAGAATATCTCTGAGTAGCACAAGATCACCATCTTGACAAGGCTGACTATTATAACAGCAGCTACTAGATATACTAACAGTATATAACACAAAGTATCGGATGCGAAACTGATAAAACTCATGTAGTTTCTAAGTATAATTCTGGCAATGTTACGACACCTTTCCCTTCTCTTTAAAAAGAAGTCAAATATATCTGGGAATGTTGGGTCTGTAAAATTCTCCCGACACCGGATTAAACCGTTCAGGGCACCTTCTTTGTCTCTGCGGACGGCCACCCGCCGGCGGATTCCCCGGGCGCGCCACCGGGTTACCATCTTCATCTCCTGCCCCCCGCTGGCGGTTATCTCTTTCTGGAAAAATTGGAAACCAGTCGTCCTCTTCGTTCTCTATAGCGTCGGCGTCTGATGATAGCCTTTTCCTGATTTGGTCGGCATGTCGAACACAGGTTGCCTTACCAATCAAAACTTTGTAGAGAACACTCCCATTTCTTTGTGAAATGATGCCCGGAATCCATTTGTGACCAGAACTAAAGTTCTTTACCCAAACCCTTTGTCCAGGAACAAACGAGCGCCGAGAGTATAATGAATCTTTGGCAACCCTGCATTCTTCAACTAAGCTGAGCCTTGTTCGGGGAGCGAACTGAAACAGCCGCTCTGCGGGGGAAACACCCGAGGTTGCTTCGGGGGTTGCCCGATAGGACAGCAGAAATTTGTATACTTTAGAGGGATCAAAATTCTCTCGCTTCATGTACTGCTTGAATGTGCGAACCAATCTTTCTGCAGCGCCATTCGAATTAGGATGATACGGCGGAGAAAACAGGTGCTTTATGCCGTTTCGCTTGCAAAACTCTTGCAAAACAAACGCCGGACCATTGTCTGAAACAATGGTAGCTGGCAAACCAAAACGGCTGAAAATATCTCGGAGGCATTGAATGGCTGCTTCCGATGTGACGCGTGGTACCTGAATTACCTCGGGCCAACCCGAATACGTGTCAGTTAAAACAAACCATGAAGTTTTCCTGACAGGGCCACAAAAGTCAATATGAACTCTTTCCCATTGAGTTTTGGGTTCAGGCCAACTCAAATCCTTGGACATCTTCCTAGGATCTTCCGTCGTTTGGTTGCACTTGATGCACGACGCCACGTGCTTGTTGATATCATTGGTAATTTCAGGTCACCACAGCAATCGCCGTGCCGTTGCATGGGAACGACTGGCGCCTGGGTGGCTGGAATGCAACTCCTCCAGTAGTATTTCACGTAGAGGTGGCGGTATGACCACTCTGTCATGCCAAAACAAGCAATCGTTGCTAATGGATAAGTCGTCCTTCCTAGAGAAGAAGGGGAGTAAATATTTTTGGGAAGACGGAAGCTTTTGAGGCCAGCCTTGTTGAACGTAGTTGAAAACCATCTTGAATTCTTCATTTTCGGCAGTTTCAAGAGCAATTGCGTCTGCTGTGACGGGAAGTTGTTTAACTGATTACCGTGAAGGGCATTTATTTCGGCCGTAGACGAATCAGTTATCTGCGACTCATCTTTAATGGGAAATCTGGACAGGCAGTCAGCGTTCCCATTTTCTTTGGATCTTCGGTACTCAATGCTGTAATCGAAACCAGACAGCACAATTGCCCAACGCTGCAGCCTGTTTGCCGCAAACGCAGGGATACCGTTATAAGGACCAAAAATCCGAAGCAAAGGTTGATGGTCGGTGACCAAGACAAACTTTCGGCCAAAGAGATAAGGATAAAACTTTTTGAGACCGAAGACAATAGCCAACGCTTCCTTTTCTATCTGAGCATACTTTTGCTCTTGCAGGGTTATGGATTTCGAGGCAGCCGCAATTAATCGCTCTTTGCCATCATCGTAGCGATGTGACAATACGGCGCTAAGCCCGTATGGCGATGCGTCACAAGCCATAACGAGCGTCTTCTGAGGATCGTAAGGGACACGAATCGGTTTTTCGTTCAGTTTCTGTTTGAGCAGCTCGAAACTTGCTTGACATTCTTCGGACCATATTCACTGAACATCTTTCTTCAAAAGACGGTACAGGGGTGTTGCGATCACAGCCAGATTGGCAATAAGGGAAGCATAAATGTTTATTTTGCCCAGGAACACCTTAAGTTCATGAACCGATTTGGGCGCAGGTAGTTTTTCAATGGCTTCAATCTTTTTGTCCAAGGGCTGAATACCGTCCCCGTCGATGGACATTCCCAAATATGGAATTTTCTTCGCCCCAAAAACACATTTATCCAGGCCAAGCCTTACCCCAAACCGAAGAAAACGCTGAAAAACCGTTTTCAAATTTTTTAAATGTTCATTGTCATCAGCCCCAGTTACTACGACATCATCGAAAAATGCTACCACACCCGGGAAGCCTGCCAAAATTTCTTCCATTTTCTTATTAAATATTGCAGGGGCTGAGGATACACCGAATGGTAATCTTTTGTAGCGAAATAAACCCAAATGCGTGTTTATAACGCACATGGCTTGACTTTCTACATCAATTTCCAACTGATTGTAGGCACGGGCAAGATCGAGTTTACTGAATTTTTCTCCTTTCAGTAGTATTTGAAAGAGTTCTTCCGGATTTGGAATAGGATATTGATTTACAATCAAATCTTTATTAATTGTTACTTTGAAGTCTGCACAGACCCTAACATCCCCTGTGGGCTTTAGAACGGGAACAATGGGAGCTGCCCATTCGGATACATCGATTTTTTCCAATATACCATCTTTGACGTCGCGGTTGAGACTTTTCTCAATCCCTTCTTTCATGGAAAATGGGACAGGCCTAGCTTTAAAAAAATTTGGGTTCAGTCTTTTCTTTGACTCGAATTTGTACTGCATCACCTTTAATTTTTCCCAATTCCATCGAAAATAATTCTTTAAAGTCCGTGCACAGAGTTTTAATATTAGCCGAAAGGTATGTTTCCCTGTCCTGAATTGTAGAGCAGTTGAAAATGTCAGCCCAATTTAGTTTGATTACTGTCAACCAGTTTCGTCCGAGAAGTGGAGGTCCTTTAACTCTTGTCACGATGATGGGCATATTTAGATATTCTTTATTATCGTGTTTAACAGAAACTTTAGCTTGACCGATAACCCGGATATACTGGTTGTTGTAATCCTTTAGCTTTATGGGCGTTTTTTCAATCATCAAATTCGGAATTTTCTTTTTTCAGAATTTTTCAGAACACTTTCAGGAACAATTGTGACAGCGGCTCCAGTATCTATTTGAAACTCTATGTCAGCTCCCCCGTTCACAGAACAAACGGTTGTTATGGGGAGTGTTTTGGAATTTAAAGAATAAACATAATAAATTTGATTTTCAGAGTCGCTGTCAGAATTGTCAATACAGTAAGCTTTCGAGGGCTTCTTTTTACTGAACGGGACTTGGCGATGCTTGCCCTGCTTTACAAGCAGAAGCAATATGGCCAGACCTGCTACACTTGTAGCAGGTTGCCGATTTGAATCTGCAATTACTGGGCCAATGCCCTCTGCCGTTGCAGCGATAGCAACAGTTTGAAGGAGTTCTTGGCTGGTTAGAAAAGCTGGACGCTTTATTAACTTCTTCGGCGTGATTGACTCCTTTGTCGTTATCCTTGTGGATTTCTGAGTTTTCTTTATCTGAAAATTCCATGGTCTTTGCCAAATCGTAACCCAAAGAAGAGAAAAAGGAGTGGAGGCGCTTGGTTTATGACCTCAATAAATCTGCACAGATTTATATCTTTAACGTGTAAAATGAATTTAAATTTAATTAATAGCAGCGTTTGGATAGAATTTATTACCCAATTTGTGCAAAGAATTTGTTGAGAATATTTGTCAAAAACAAGCAATTCTACACATTCGATCAGCATTGTGTACCTTAGTTAGTTTGACAGACGCATAAGTCCTGTTCTGCTAACAAGCGTTTCATAATAGGTTGGCTGCGCAGTCCAAATACAAAAATGTCACACAACACCTCTTCAAGAAAATCCCCAAATTGACACTTTGTGGCCAATTCTCGCAATTCCGCCAGAAATTCAGTAACTGTCTCCCCACTTTCTTGCTTTCTGTGATAAAATTTATATCTTTCGGCCATCTTCAGCGGAGCAGGTTCATAATGGTTCCGCAATCGTTCTTGCAACTGATTAAAGTCTAATTCCCCGGGTTTGATAGGCGCAACTAAATTCTCTAGAATCGCATAGTTAGTTGCTTCAATAGCAGTCAAGAAGATAGCTTTTTGCTTGTTTCCATCGACAATTTCATTGGCAACGAAGAATTGGAACAATCGGTCAACATACGATGTCCATCGTTCGACGTTCGGATCGAAACTGTCAAGATTTCCAATGTAATTAGCCATGGGTATTCCAAATCACCCAGTGTGCCACTATTATAACAGCAGCTACTAGATATACTAACAGTATATAACACAAAGTATCGGATGCGAAACTGATAAAACTCATGTAGTTTCTAAGTATAATTCTGGCAATGTTACGACAGGTTACTTTGTAGTTGAACACGGTAGCTCACATCGGACAGTCGTTTCACCACTTTGTACGGGCCGTCCCATCTCTTGTGTAGTTTTCCAGACTTTCCTTGTCCGACGAGAATATCTCTGAGTAGCACAAGATCACCATCTTGACAAGGCTGACCCCAAACGTTCCTGTCGTAGTACGCTTTCTGACGTCTTTGTTCAAGAAGACCAGCTGCCCGCACTGCTTTGTTAGCGGTTTCGACCTCCATTTTTACCTTCCCAGCGTATGAATTGATATTAGTTTCACTGTGTGGAAGATTGAACAAATCGTCTGCACGTGACCTCTAACCTTTGTTGTGGCACGTCAACGCGAATTCCAGCTGACGAGAGAATATGACCAAGGTACTTTATTTCGGTCTTCAGAAATTCACATTTCTGAGGCTTGATCTTCATCCCTGCGTTTGCCAACTTTTCCAAAACTCGTGCCAACTTTTGTCGATGTTCTTCGTACGTGGTGCCGAAAACGAGGCTATCATCCAAATAGACTATGCAATCCTCGCAGTCGAGACCACCAAATATTCTCTGCATCGTTCTCTGAAACGTCGCTGGAGCTCCTGTAAGACCAAACGGCATCACGTTGAATTGATACAAACCGAACGGTGTGATGAAGGCGGTTTTGCTTTTGCTTTCTTCTATCCATCTCAATTTGCCAGTAGCCACTGATCAGATCAAGACTACTGAAGTATTTAGCTCCACCGAGTTTATCGATACAGTCTTGGATATTAGGCAAAGGAAAGCTATCCTTGCGTGTGAGCCATCGAACATCCACGCAGAAACACTTCGTTCCATCCTTTTTCGGAACAATCACAATCGGAGATGCCCAAGGTGAATCTGATTCCACAATGACTTCTTTGTCGAGCATATCCTTGATCATTTGCTTCACATCTTCTAACAAATGAGGAGGAACACGCCTTGCCTTTTGCTTGAAAGGCATAGCGCTCTGGACATCAATCTTATGCGTTGTGACGTTGCATTTCCCATAATCTGTTGCAGAGAAAGCAAACGAGTCTTTGTATCTGACGAGGAGTTCCCACAAAGCCTTTTTTTCTGAGGCATTTTCAATGTGCGAATTGTCATTCAATTTTTCAATATGGTCATTATCAAATACCTGACGGGCATGACCAGTTAGCGAAAAGAACAACCAATCTTTGGTCTTTAGATCATCCCAGCCATTCAATCTTTGACAGACTTCAAATTCTTCCATCCATTGCTTGAATGATTTGGAGCCGTCGTATTTGGATGGCTGTGGACCAATCATCATTTGGTATAGTCTCTGTTGACCATTGAGATTAGGCTGAGGTCCATCTGCCATTTTCACCCAACTTTGAAAAAGTTATCCGCTGCCACCAAATGTAACAACCATCTGCTTAGTCACTGTAGAAAAGTTTACTTTAACACTAACATTGTGCACACTTGTTGCGAAAACTAAAGTCTGACCAAAAAATGTAGAAAGCTAAATTGTTTTCTGTATATCTCAAAAACGCTTCAAGATAGCTACCATAAAGTATAAATTTTCTGAACCGGAGGAATGAAATCTTTCTTTCAGTGAAAAAGGTTTTTTCAAATTTTCTGTGCGATTGCAAAGGGCGCCGTATTTATATGTACAGAAAGATTGGTACATGGTGCTAGAGCCATTTTTTCAGGAAAACTTTCCCTTTGTCGGAAAGTCATACAAAACAAATTTCAACTATTTTTCGATTTATTCAATTTTTCGATTTTCAAAATCCTTTGATCTTTGCCGCTTTTTCGAATTTGACTGGCTACTACTCGTGACTCGCTCAGTAAAAATTTTTTCGATTAGATTTTCAGAACCGCCTAGCCGTCAGCTTTGACCTGATATGTGGTATTTCAAAATTTAGATTTTTTCGAAAAAACCTTTTTGACCCAAAATTTTGGCATAGCGATTCTAGCAAAAGTGAGTAAAAATAGCATATTCATAAAGTTCAATCTGAGGCAAATCCAACGATATAAAGATTTTGAGGCTACGACTTATATTCCGCAATGATTTTTCTAAAAATTACATACCTTTATTTCAGGTGGTTTTTGGCTGTCTCTGATGGTGCAGCCTGGATTTGCCTAAGCCAGTGCAGTGTCAACTAGCAAAAACCAGCTGAAAGAAGGGAAATTGTTTAAAAATTCATTGCTGGCGCATCGTTGGATTCACCTCAGATAGAACTTTATGATTGTGCTATTTTTACTCACTTTTGCTAGAATTTCTACATTTTTTGGTCAGACTTTAATTGCGTCCAAATTTGCTTCTACAAGGGTCAGTGAAATTTGACCTCCGGTTCAGGTATAATACTGTGTGCAATAGTACCTAGCTGGACATGTGTTTAACGTAGGACCTTTTCTAAGAGAACAGAGTTATTACATGCAAAAGATGCAACAAACACATCATAGGTATGTATTCCTGCTCCCGCAGGAATAAAAAGTTCATTGGATCATTGTGGCACAATACATAGAGATATCAGCATATTTGCATCTAGCAAACAAACTTCTGAGTTGTAATGACAATAAAACCCAACCATGAAGGAAAACTAACTACACTGAACCAAATCTTCAATCAGTAAAATTATTTAACCTCTTATCGAGAATATAATTTTTGTGCGTTCGCATTGTGAAATATCATGAAACCACAATCCTGGGTTTTAGCAGTGACAACGCTAAAATGCAAATGTAAAATAAAAATGCAGAAGTGTCAGTGTTTTTCATTTGATTTTTCGGGATGTTAACAAATCTAAAACAAATCGAACCTCTGTGTTTGATTTTTGTTTTTCTGCAAAAAAAAAACAAGAAACAAAAGCTTGTTAATTGTTTTTTGCTTTTCTTGATTGATTTTTTTGAATTCAATGCAGCGACCAATCGGCGGGACAAAGTTTGATTGTTGTTTTTTTGATTTTCGCTTTTCTGCTACAAACAACAAAAATCTAAAATCAAACTGTTGGTTTTTGATTTTCCGAATAAACAAGAATCAAAAATCAAAAACAACGCGTAGCTTTTTGTTTTTATTCCGCTGGAGCGGAATATATTCCCTGGGTTTGTTGTATGTGATGCATGCACAATATTTTAATTTTCTCGAATGCCTCCACTATCTTTAACACATGGCCTAGTATTTGTATTTTTTAGAGTCAACCGTAAACAATAAATGTATCAGTGTCAGCTTTCGGAAAAATTGTATCGAAATCTGTGTCTGAAGTTTCATTGAGTTTTACGGTATTAATCTTCTGAAATTAAGCAAAACGCCCTGGGGTTATTTGTAAATCAAATATTCCGCAGATGTTTATCGATTAGTAAACCTTCACAGACAAAATTCAGTAGTAACTACCAGAATCGCATAAACGACTTTGAGATTAGCAGACGATTAATAATGACACACTCGTAAATAAAGATTAGTTAGCTATTTAGTTAGCAGCTGAACGTGGCCTAATTTTAGTTCTGAATTCAGTTTTGTGAAAACCTGGAAATGCGAGCGACCTGAAAAAACAACAATAGTTAAAACGTTGTAGTGGTTGATACATTAGGCTGGCACTGCAATAACCCGAGTTTGAATGAAAGTTAAAAAATATTTTTAATTTTACAAAGAAGATTAGGTCTGAAACAGAAGATGTTGTGACCGCTACTAGCTGTGAACACGGCCGGATTTCAACTGACAGATTTAATCAACTGAGCTGGTTACTCGCTACGTTACATTTTATACAAACAAGCAACACACCACAATCAGTCTAACGTAGAACTTCTCAATCGGAGGAACATATCGCAAGATACTACATTTTCCCCCTTCTTTAAAACGAAACTAAATAACAGAACAACCGCACAAATCAGTCACACCTCCAACACTACTTCTCCCCAACCAATATTTAAAAAATATTTTTAAACTATAATTATTTCATTTTTCTCATGTTCTTCATCTGGATCATTGTCACTGACAAGGTTACTGTATTGATTCGCTTCACAGCTTGTCGGCATACCCGTGCGAAGTGACCCAGCTTGTGGCAAGCCTTGCATTCCCGCCCATTAGCTGGACATTTCCTGCTTCGACTTGCGTGATCCAACGAACCGCAACCACCGCATCTCTATTCGGGTTTGTTGCTCAAAACTGATTCGTCTGTCGAAGAACCAGAGCTGCAGCGCTTTTTAGCAGCACTGGACTTGTTGTGCTCCTGGCTTCGCGAAACTTTGTGAGCTGCATGGCGATGAACCTGGTTTACTTGATGGGACGACTTCGACAACGCCTTGGCTTCGTTATCAGCCCGTTCAAACTGACGGCACAGATTTGACAAGGGTCAGGTCGGATTCCAGTAGCAATCTTGTCTGTACCTTTGGAACTGCGACAGCTTCAACAATTTGGTCCCGGATCATTTCTTCTTCCAATTCCCTGTCTCGGAACGCGCACTCAGAAGCCAGGCTTCGTAACTCAGCATACCACGCGTCGAAACACTCACCTGACATCTGCCGACGCTGACGAAACAGGAATCTGCTGGCAACCCACGTTCACTCTTGGTTGGAAGTGAGCTTCCACTGTCTCCAGGACTCCGTCGTAGGTAAGATCGCCTCCATCAGGATTAACTGCTGGCGTTAGTGTATTGTACACTCGCTGGCCTTCGATGCCGAGGCAACTTAGGAGGACAGCAATCTTCCTTCTTTCGCCAAAGTTGGCACCGACCGCGAAAAGATAGGGCGCCAGTTTCTCCACTGAATCGGGGGCTCACCGGGGCAAGGAAGAAACGGTGGCAGACAGGGGATTTTCTCCATAGGGTTGTTCTGACACCCTCGTCGCCAAAATGTTGTGACCGCAACTAGCTGTGAACACGGTCGGATTTCAACTGACAGGTTTAATCAACTTAGCTGGTTACTCGCTACGTTACATTTTATACAAACTAGCAACACACCACTATAATCAGTCTAACGTAGAACTCCTCAATCGGAGGAACATATCACAAAATACTACAATACAGACATTCCTCTTTGTAGTTCAGATATTGGCGATTGTGTGTCGTTTCTCCCATAAAAGGGGTACCGATGACCTCTCTAATCCATCTTAACTGACACTAAGGGAGGGGTCAAACAGAGGAAATTAAAGGTCACAGTGTTGATGCATAAATGACATACCTACTCAAATGCAATCAACTTAACACTTTAAGGTTTAATTTATAATCAAATTTAAATGTAGTTTCCAATACAATTGGTAAACTTTATTCTGTTATTTGTATGTTTTATACAAATTATGGCCGATGTTTTATCCAAACTAAACTGTTAAACAGTAAACAATCACCCAAGTACTTAAGTAAACTATGTTCCAACACTTTACCTCTCTCAAAACTTGGCTAATCTAGTTTAAATTTTGTGTGGTTGCTCTTCGACACATGTCTGACTAACTGGTAAAATTTTAAGCTTTTAAAAATTTTTAGTTTTCTAAGGTGTTTTCTTTTTGTCATCAATCTTGTCGAAACATCTTACGGGGTTTTCTAATCGTAATCAATTCGTAATCAACGTATCAACGTCGGTAACATCTTGTAAATGTATTTTGTTTTTGCAAAGCAATATCAAATGTCACAAAGTCCCATAAAGTTGGTAATAAATCACAAAAATTCTCTTCATAAAATTCATCAGGAATTTATTTATAAGACTCATAAATTGTGACTTTATAGCTTTTTTAAAATTTGTGACATTTTATAGTTTTGTAAAAAGCTTAAAGTATAACCGTTTTCCGTAAACCGTCATAAGATCTTTAACTTAACGCATGAAGAGGTATACGGTTGAAATGTTGGAAAAGGATAATTAATTAGGCAGAAAAATCATGTAGAGTTAAGTAGCAGGTGATTAATAGTTCTCCCAAATTCCAGCAGTAAAATGTGGGAGAAACGACACACAGCCGATATGGCATATATGACTTAAAGATCTTCAGCTTTGCTATTTATAGAACGTGGACTGTGAAGACTTTACAAAACCTTAGCAACACCAAAACTGGGACGTTTCGGAAAGAATAGTATGTATTGTTTCTTGCCGGCTAAAGTTTAAATACCTACAGTCAGCCTGTGCTAGACTCTGCCTCAAAACAGCGGAATAATGCCCCTTTTAGGGGCGATCTTGTTTGATTATCAACATTCCGAAAAATCAAATTATTGCGCAATACACTGACACAGAAGGTTAAAGAAACTAGTCTATGCAAAGAATATGTATTGGCTTAATGCAATGTCTAATTTGTGATACGTGTCATATCTTTTCTTATTTTTAGCTGAGTTCACTGTTCATGGTGTCAGTCTCAGGTTGAAATGCGACACAGAAGCAAAAAAGTTTTATTAGAAGATTGGTACCTGGCTAAAATTTCACCAAGAAAGATAAATATTCCGTTTACATCGCTGGAGCATTGAATCTTCGAAATGAATTGAAATATGAATTAACAAATTAATGAATTTTAAACGAATGCTGGGTTCGTTTAAAATAAACACAAAGACATAGCACGCAATTTGCCGAATTATTCATTTCGCAATGCGGCCTCCAGGACTTTATTTCGTGAGCAACTATTGAACAATCTCCGCGGGCATAAAAGGG
Organism: Trissonchulus latispiculum; assembly: GCA_030248195.1. Taxonomy (NCBI): domain Eukaryota; kingdom Metazoa; phylum Nematoda; class Enoplea; order Enoplida; family Ironidae; genus Trissonchulus; species Trissonchulus latispiculum. The sequence goes on from JASAND010024509.1 coordinate 26,591, forward strand.
TTGACATCGGTCAAAGCTATGACCTCTATTTAAAACGTGGCCTAGGAGAACAGGATAAGTTGATTTAGTAGTCAGCGGAGTCTCGCTGCAAGAGGCTGGCCAAAGAGTCTACCTGCAAGGAACCTGTAAGATAGTATGTTTCAATAGTATGTTCAAACTCTGAAGTTCGTTGGATAAAACAGAAAACTGCTTTCTTAACAATGGTAATAATTTGTAACAATTATGAATACCTGTTTTATCAAAATTTCGCCGAAATGAGTTGTTTTTTGGTTTTTTCCAAAAAATCTATGAAGCCATGTAATTGCAAGCCCACATTGGCTACACAGAATACTGGTTTGCTGCTAAGGGAAGCCACCGATTTCATGAGAAATGTGACAATGCCTTAACATACTCAAATTACTCACTCAAAGTTTCACACATTTAGCATTCTGAGAATCAGTTCCATTCAGGATGGAAAAGTTCTCTCATATTGCCAGAGTATTCCATAGCAGCATCGTCTGGCAAGAACATTTTCTTATTAATTTAGATTCATCTAAAGGAAGCCAAACGTAATCGTTAGTTCCAAAGGTTGCCCGGTAGAACTGTGAAGGCAAATAAAGCTTTAAGGCTAAATTAACATCATGGTGTGAAAACGTTGAAGGTAATACAATAATTTTTTGAAATACCAGAACTGCCAGGGAAGTGGGTATTTTTGCGACAATAAATGTCTAAAATTAAACTAATACTGTTAAATTCCAAAAAGCTGTCACCGGCGTAGCAACCTAATCCTTGATACGGTTCCCTTTCGCATAGTTTATGCAGTATCAAATTTTTCTCGACAAAGCAAACAAAAATACGCTTGAAGCCACTGGACATTTTCCTTACGCAATTTTCGTCAGTCTGCCTGCACCTGCAGGAAAACTGTTGAGAATTAACATCCCTGCAAATCTGAAATCAGCTTTAAGTTTGAAATCAGTTTTATAAACCAGTCTAGCAGAACGGTTACGGATTCAGACGGAAGCCAGTATGCTCACGAACATTCACCCATTCCTCGATCACCTCCCTAGATATCTTTCTTCACATCTTCTTTCCTGATTTCAAACTTTCACAGAGTTTTGACTGGGCCGATGTCTAAAGTAGCCGTTGATTGGCCTGTCCCTGGAGCGGAAAACGTGGTGAACTATGTAGAGTGTCCCAGCTCCAGCTCATACAAAGGTACTCGATGACTTAACGAGAAAGACTTCTAGTGTAACACAAATGGATTAAATGTGCTACGTGTCAGCTAGAATCTAAACTCTAAAATTTATTTAAAAATAAGTTGAGAAATGTGTGATAATTAAACGCAGTAAATGTCTTTATCACCATTAAGCCTTACCTCAAGGCTTTGTTGAATTTCTATAACTAAAATATCAGATGAACGCTGGTTTATATTAAGTACAAGAACAGTTTCAGCTTATTATGCAAACCCTTGATGTATTGCACACTGTCATTCCTTCGGTCTCATTGAGATCCCGCCCACGCTACGACAATTGTGACACGACCCAGCCGCCCAGCCTTTAGTTAACCGCGCTAGCTAAGGATAAAATGATGATTTCAGCTAAAATTATGGAAAGTTGTTAAACAAAAAGCAGAAGCAAGAAGCGCTTGGCTAGCTGAAGACAAATAAAATAGACTAATTCCTACTTTCAGATTGGGACTGACTTTCCATAAATTTTATTCTTCTGTCGGTCTGATTCTGTAATGTGCAAGTGTTACATAAATTATTCAGTCAACTAATGTTATAATCAAAAGCAGGTAGGCATCTCAGTTCCCAGGTGCTGTTTACACAAGGATCTGGAAGAGGACTCATGGCACACGGAAAGGCAGCCTAATAAAACTTCATTATCAAACTGATATCAGGAAAATGTCATATGCGATTATGTGACATGAAAGATATGCTGCTAGAATATGCATTGCTCTAGGTTATACTCGAATATCTTTTAAAGTATAGAAGAAAAATGCTTTCCACTAAGAAGTCCAATGAAATGGACGGGACAAATCTATCTGGAAAGTAATCATGTGCACATGACAAATCCTACAGTTAATTTGTCTGATTTTCAATAAACCTCCCCCACGCATCAATATCAGATTTATATCCTTCCAGTGGTTTCTGTCTGTAGAGAGTGTTGAGCGGCCGATGTTCAGTATGCATGCTATTAAGTTGTTAAATTAAGTTGTTTCCGTTCTCATTAGAAAATATAAGATTAGATGAAGAAATACACGAACAGTCGAATAAAATAGCGAGTATTCAGTAAATGACAGCTGGCAGTCCTGGTGAAAAGTTTATTTGACCTGGCGACTATTTTCATGGAGCTGAAAACCTGGCGTTTGGAGAACAAGAACTTAACCCACTCTTAAAATGCATTAATTGTAATAACGTATCCTGGTGCAACTGCCTGAAACTTATATCAGCAAAAGTTTTTCAGAAGGAAGGTTTTAATGACAGTCACACCAGTTTTGTCTACATAGTTAATGTATCCATTTCTTACAATATCCAAATTGGATTATAAAAAGCTAAGGTTATGCTGGTAGCAGGCCGCCGCTTTAAACTTAATAATGAGCTGAGAAGACTATCGTCTATGGGCGTTGAATGCATGGGATGAGTATAAGACGCTTCGAGGTCTTAAGGGATTCCTCTTTGCCCATCGTGTTGTTGATAAAACTGACGACTATGACATACATCACTTTAATCAGCCAAATTTATAGTTCGACATTCTTTGAAAATGAACATTCGGAGAAAACGAGGCCCAGCCAACTATGATGCAGAAATAAGATAGTTAATGATTATGGCCAACTCAGGCCTAAACAGGAAAACTTTTGAAATGATAGTATCTTTTTAAGAGCTAGTTAGTGTCGCAACATTAACTGTGTTGTCACAATTTAAAACACTTTCAGGAAAAAAGTTTAATCTTCGGCTCTCCTTTTCTAGCATTCAGATCATTTAGCATACTCTTCAGATTCAGGATGATCTAAACAACAATGACTGGGTTAGGAATAGGTCCAAACTAGATGCATCTAAAATACAGGTACTGTTTCCCACACATTCACAAATGCAATGTCAATCAGTTCTTAGGAGGAACAACAAATGTGAGCCTAAAGGGGGCAATATTGATCTGTTGAGCTATTCAGGTAACTTAAATCAATGATTTCCGGATTTAGATTTCACAATATGCTCAGATCTGACGAATATGAAGCATTATAAAAATGCTTTTTTATAAGGCTTCATATTCGTCATTTCTTTCCCTCCCTTCGACAGTATCAAGTGAAAGTAGAAGATCTAATCTGGCGCCGTCACGTCGATCAGATCCTTGGGCTTGATTACTACTACTACTACTATTGATTTTATTCCAACCAACACAACAGTTCAAAATTAGAGCAGTCAATTACCGTTTACAATGACAATTTCTCTAATAAAACTAACTAGTTTACGTAAAATAATTACAGAGATTGGAAAAGGGTGGGGCGGGCCGATTCTCCGACTACTAATCCCCTACCCCTTACAAATTGAAAAAGTGAAACATCAGCGAGACGGTCTTTAAAACTTGATAACGTTTCCGCTGCAACAACGAAAGGGTCTAGCGAATTCCATATTGGAACAATTCTATTGGTAAAGAAATACTTACGAGAATCAATGTTATTTCTTTTCACAAGTAATTTCCATGGGTGACCTCTAGTGCCTTGATACAGATTAATCTCGAAAAACAAATTTACATCAAGTTCAACTAAACCATGTAGTATCTTATAAACCATCGTCAAGTCTCGGATTCTTCCAAAAAGGACCCTTCACAATCTGAAATAACTCGGTCGTGGCTAACCGTGCCTTCCCGTCCTGTGGCTGGGTTTCCGGCTGTTGTCAACCCGCCCCAGGAACCAGTCAATCCTCCTTTACAGGTTCTGCAGCCGCTGCGTCGTTCATGTTCAACGGTGATAGCCTATGCAATTTATTGACCGGGATGCTTTTGTTCGGCCGCGGTAACTGTCCAAGGGAGGGAAAGAAATGACGAATATGAAGCCTTCTAAAAATGCATTTTAAATCTAGTTTTGAACCACTGCTTAGTATTGCTGGTATCGTATGATATACCGTTCTTTGCGTTAAGAGCTGTCTTATCTCTAAGTGTGGACAGAACAAGATCGCTACCTATTTTCATCTCAAGTGAATGCTTAATTTGGGACAGGTTCCGCAAACTGTAGGTCTTCAAATATTGGGCCACACAAAGAAATATATATGTATGCACTATTTCTACAAAAAGTACTAAATTTTTGGTGGTCCTAAGATTTACAACGATGCTTCAGTCGGGACAAAGGAACGCCCTGTCGTGAGATGAAAAATGCCGCGAATGGAAAGAAACCAGCGTCTGTTGAGATCGAATTCATGTATCAGTCTGTGTTATATTGTTACGATGTAAGGAATAGTAATGTTAGGTGAAAACTTTAGTATATAAAGGTCGAAATCCATATTGACACAGAGGTAGAAGGCATGCTTGCATCTTGAGGGGCTATCGTTGTTTATACTGTAACTTTGTCGCAATTACATGTTGTGAAGAGTCGGTTGGTTTGTCGGTTTGTGTTGCAGTGAAAGATACAGAGTTGGAGGTGGGTCGCAATTTCGTGACCCGCGGGTACCCGCGACCCGCGGACCCCTGATCCGCGACCCGCGACCCGCGACCCGCGACCCACTTAGATTTTGGCGACTCACTTGACCCACTTCTTTAATTTGGACATTTTCGCATATTTAAGTACTCTACAGCATGCATCGAGCAAAATCAACCCTTTAAACATGAACATAGTGAAGTATTAAAACTTTCAAACAAAAATTTGGCAAGTTTAAAGCTAAATGCTTCAGATTTCGTCTTCGTTTTCGCTAGTTCAGAGCACGCTATGCTATAGCAAACGTGTTGGGACCTCGATATATCAGTAGAGTCAGTATTTAGGCAACGTTACGAAGATAAAATCGATTTGCTAGTAGCAATTTCCTAAAAGTTCAGTCCCCATTCTAGTTTATACTTTACAGTTGGTTGGCGACTACCGCAGGAATTTTTGTAATATTACTGTCCACCCCAACTTGGACCTGATAGCAAACTACCATCTTAGTGGTTTATATCATACACTTTATTAGTACCAAGAGTACATCGTACCAATTAAATTAGAAATAATCATAACTATGTGTAATGAAGTTGCTAGGATCCAGAGTCAGAAAACGCTCTGCTCTCCGGTCTAGTGCCAGAAATCGCTCTGCACTTGATTACACGGAAGGTCAGCACGTCCACTTAGGAAAGTAGACTTAGGCACCGGATCTCCGAAAGGTGGTGTTCCAAAATCAGAGATTCCCTGCAGCCAACCTTTGTAGGGGCCTTCTTCGTGAGTTCGTTTGTTGCACTGGATTCCAGCTGATCAGCAAGAGGGGTCAGCACTTGCTTGGGTTTGATCGCTGGATTGATGATGAATCTTCTGTTTCCTGACCAGAACATACCTTTGAGTAGTCCTGATCCAATCCTTAGGCTAACGCGCCTGACTTTCAGAGACAATCGCGCCTCTCTGTTAAACTCTGAGACTTTAAGTCTGACACACCAATTATTTATTACACTTGTTACAGGTATGATGGGTACACGCTTTGGCAAGATTACAAATTACAATACAGAATGCGTTACTAACAGGGGTCGTTACAAACTGTGCGAAACAGATACAATTACAGATCAGTACAGTGTACAATTTACTGTACCAGAGTTGCCAGTTACCCTCTTTAGGTTATTATTAATATTATCCTAATTTAGGATAATATTACCCAAGTTACAGGTTGTAGGTTAGGGACAAGGTTCAGTGTTACCTCTTCTTCTTCCTTTTCTCAAACTCTGTCTCTATTACACTAATTATTACACTGTCTCCAACTCTCTACTAACCAAGTACCTATATGCTTTCTCGTGCGCCTATATGCTTGTGCTGTGCGACTCTTTATCCGTCCTTACACACGGATTACCAAACTACAAATCAGCAAACTACAAACAAACAATTATTAACTAAGATAAACCTGGGGGCGGTCTATGGGTGAGTCCCCAAATCGTTGGACACTGCTTTCCCGAAGGTCCGCTCCAACACCTAGACAGGGTTACTGTACGGAACTGGCTTTTTGAGGAAATAGAGAAAATGGGGAGTCACCTGGTTCTGCCTTACTTATTCCTGATTAATGAACTTTAAACAACTACAACTACAAGGTTCAATAGCACTGATGGCTTCTTCGGTCTTCAGGCTAGCAGTTGGCTCTGGCTGAATGCTAAGCTCAAGCCAGAGACGAGGGGAGCATAGCTCCGGAACCGGCAACGATGAATAGGGTGAAACTGGCCATTTTAGACGAAAGGTTCAAAAGACAACAGGTTTATAATACTTTCAGAACGGTTTTGGTTTCCCAACTTGAAATCAGGTGCCTGCGAAGTCGTCTCTGTTCTTGACCCTAGCTGCGGTCTAAATCCACAATGTACCTACAGTGATAGGTTCCACGAATGATAGGCTACTGACAAGGTTCACTTCCTGGGGATCACTTCCGGATCCAACAATCTTAGATAAGCACAAATAGACTCTGACTACTGGTTCCACGACAAGACTGAACGCTTCCACTGACTGCTCCAAACTGGATAGCTCATGACTTCGAATCCGGATCAGCGACTGTCCGCGCACCTGAATCAAATGTGTTAAAACCCATTAGTACAAGAATATGGTGCGGGAATCGAACCCGGCAACCATTACTCGTTCCTTTGCTTTCCAGGCCCAAAATGTGCATTTTGGGCCCCATTCGAACCTGCAACTTGAAGAATTGACTAAAAACTGTTGGTTGTTGCCTGTTTGACACTATTAACCGTTTCTGGTAACTTCTTGTCACCAATTGGGCCTTCCTGGCCTCCGTTAACTTGTATTATCCGAATTTAGTTAAACTTGCCGCAATTCCGGTTTGAACGAGCTGATTCGCAAGGTTTCCCCTTGGGCCCGGCTGGGCCTGACTGAACTGGCAGTTAGACGAAATGTTCTTGAGAAATGTACAAAAACTGTGCTGTTTGCGGTCTATATACAGACTCCATTTGCTTCTGTCCTTTCCTTGGACCGGCCTTCTAGGGCCATTTTGGGTGTAATTTGCGTTGATTCTGACCAAATTTTGCACAATCTTTAGAGAAAACCATAGTACTGACTAATATAAACGTTTTCGGCCTGTGACTGACCTGATTTCGCTGATTTGTCACGGGAAATGGGCTCATTTCCCGTGACCCAGAGACTACATCAATTACATGTACGAAACTGGACGTTTTATGGTGCATTACTGATATTGGAAGATGGTCACCTGCTAAATACTTGCAGTAATTGCCTTAACTAATGCCTACCTACCTACCCATGTTAACTAACTAAAGCCTACGTAATATTAATGTTAACTTACAATTACCTGGTGTTTTAATGTAAAATCCTCATTAATTATTTATTTGCAGATTTGGGGCTGAAACAACAAACTTAAAAATAAAACCTACTGGCTGACTGTGAGTGAGTTTTCGCAGACGATTATTTTAGTTTTTTTTAAGCAAAAAGGCAAAAACTCACTCACTCACTATCTCAGCAGCCATTCTACGCAGTCCCTACTTACCGACCTACCGACCTACCGAACTACGTCTACTTTTAAATCTACCTACCCCTTATCCTAGTGCCCTAACAGGGGACGTGCCGAACCGCTATTCGATCCGGTGCTGGCAACCCCAGCAGCCAGCCGAGTGGAAGTCGCGCAAACTACCACCCTTTCACACGAGCACATAATTGCATTCGTGCAAAACTGGCATATAAATTAGCAAAATTTTGATGAAAACAGATTTAGGTAAAAGTTATATATTCTTGTAGAGCTTGAAAAACTGAACACTTTTTGTGCTTACAGCACCAAAAAATGTTAAGCAAATAGTGAGAAAAACATAATTAAAGTTTATTCCTACATATGCATAATTAGCACATCTAATGTATTAATTAAATGCACACGCGCTGTGCTGCTAAATTGTTTCCTTATATAGGCTAGCTTAAACTTGTTCTAATTATAACCCGTGTAGCTCAAATGGATGAGCACTGGATCTATTAATCCAGAGGACCTGAGTTCGAATCTCAGCACGGGTCTACTTCTTTTCCTTTTAGCTTGGTCCGTCTTTTGGCCTCTTACATGGGACTTTATGTGATTACGGTAACGACCGTGAACCCATGCTAGTTTTAGACCAAGCCCATTGATACCCCTCTCTTAACTGAGCCCAACTATTTCCCAATTATTAAAAACTTCAGCTAGTTAATACAACAAAACTACAGACATTTTCCTACCTAGTACTCAATAAACTACTAGTCCGCTAATCGGATGTCTACCATACAAAACTGAGTTTTTGGATTAATTTCGTAATAGTTTAAACTGTTCTATTCTGGTCCTGATTTGGCTAATTCTGGATTCCGTGAATGCGGCCCATCCGTCCCCTAATCGCAGGGCAACCTACACGGATGACCGGAAATCCAGCAGGTCTGGCAGGCCTAATTGGGGGTCCCCGTGACCCTAGGCTGCCAAACCTGCCTAAATCGCCAAAATTACTTTTATTTCTTATACACATTGCTACGACTTTCATTCCAAAATTAGTACTTTCACAGCAATTACACATCCAACTGATAAACATTACAGACTTTTAATTTACCTATATTTTGGGGTCCAAATTGCTACTCAATTTGGCCCTGTTTTCCTGCCTACTATCTGACTATTTTACTCATTCACCCTGGCAGTCCCAATACCCTTATCAGACAAAAGGGGGTTTACATGGTATGCCCTCATGCACACTCGCAATCATCCGATTTTGATTCATAATTTACACTCTACAAAACAGGGCTAGCCTTGAAACCTCACGCTCCATGAGGGGTTTACTCAAGGAGCCACTTACGTAAATTTGGGGGGGTCTCATTCACACTACAGATTACAACAATATTGACACATATAAATACACAGACATAATACGTCCTAACTACTCCTGAACAAGGCCTACCTACTTATAGTATGCATATTTTCTGCCCTAATTCTGGATGAACTTTGATTCACGTCTTCCAGTATTTTACTTTAAACTTTGGGACATGATAACTTTGATAAAAGAAAATTTTGTTGGGTTTTAGAAACTTTGGTTATTTGAATTGCGAACGGAACGAGTAATAATTGCTTAGGCAATTATTACTAATGAAACAGATCACACAGATATTTTCCGCTAAGGACAGCTTTAAATTGATTAAATTAACACTGGGAATTCGGCCATTCCCTTTAAAACAACTTGATAATTAGTAATTAAAACGATTCTGAGTTTTAATGCCTACTGATTTTTAGGATACGCCGAACCACACAAAATTACAATTCACAATCACAATATACAATTACAGACAATTAGGATTAGCTTCAATAGCGCCTATTTTTGCGAATATGGCCGGCAATTCCTAATTGCCGGCTGTGGGGAGAAATAGTCCCTAAATTAACTCAGTTCTGAATATGAGGTCGTAACCAAGGGACCTCCTACCTCAACTCAGGGGGGGGTCCCCACTCAAAATCCCAAGCTTCATTAAAACCCCGAAAAACATAAAATATCTAGGCGTAAGCCCCTACAAAAACTAAGGCCATTCAGGCCGTGGCTTGGTTGTATAAGGTTGATTTTAAATAAAGGCCCGAAGGCCGCAAAAAAGGTGAAAGTTTTAGGCAAAAAAGGCCTCCTAAAAATCCCTAAAAATGCGTTCCTGGTGTGTAGTTTCTGGCCGAGCATAGTGCGCTCATTTGGCCCTCAACGTGCGGTGTTCGTCGTGTTGCTTAGATCTTCTCCTCTGACCTGTGTGGGTCAGAGGAGGGCCCTAACTCGTGTACCTAACCTGGGAAGAGTGTACTTTTATTCCCGGCCAAAACGCGGGCACAACGGGAAGTACACTCAAGTTGGGGGGAAAACACCCGACCGCTCTCGGCCGAGTCTCAGACGAACACTAACTAAAATTTGAAATTTTCCAGTGAGCTGTCAGGAGTCTGACAGCTCACTGGTGTTTACTTTGCTGGCGGATTTCTTTTGATTTTATTGGAGCTTCCAGAATTTTCTGGAAGCTCCCTATGTTAAAGCGTGTGCCCAACTCGGGCTGGCCACGCGGCTGGTCCGTTGGAGGGGAGATTAACGAGAAAATGGAGTTATTACCCTCCAACTGACCCTAATTTTGATTTATTTCCCAAGCTGAATTTTGGGAAACTTTGCAGACTTTTTGGTTACCACGTAAAGGTAACCAAAGGGGAAATTTCTGGCTTTAAAAATAAAGTTAAAAGAATTGAAAAACAAAATTGTATAAAATAAAGGCCACTCGGGGCCGAGTATGGAAAATTAAATATTAATTGCTAATTTCGCCGCATTATTTAGTAAAATTTGTGTTTATTATTTTTAGGCCTTCCCTTGTCTCCAAGCCCCTTTCTTTCTTTTTGGACTTGACCTTTCGGCCGTAGACAAGGGAAGCCGCCCGTTGATCCCAGCAACAATTGTCCTTCCTCGCCAAGACTCTAAGTCTAGCTGGAAAAGAAACGGAAGGGCAATTGTTGCGTAAAAATATGCATACTAATAGCTACGTAATTTTTCAGAAAATATAAACTGGATATTATTACTCTACGTACCTAACTACCTAAGACTAACAATTTTCTTTTCTTTTAAATTATTGGGGAGGGAGTTAAGCCCCCTCCGAACGTACTTTCACACCGTATGTATGTGTTAAATCCTTCTCTGCGAGGCAAGTCTCTGCTGGGAGAGAGCCAGCAGAGGCTCTGGGGGTGTGAATGGAAACATGAATGGGCGTAACCTCACACATAGTTACGCATTGTTGTAAGGTCACCCAAGACCAATATTACAAAATTAAAATGTAACTAATCAAAACTTCTTTTACTTATAACTTTCGCAATATTGGGAGTTAGCGACCGGGTTTGGAGTTTTAGAATCAGCAGAGAATTGCCTTTCAGATAAAACCAACTTATATTTTGACCAAAAATATGACTAATTAACTAATTATCGCCTAACTAATGCAAATTGAGCCTAATTAACACCTATGAACACTAATTAACATTATTCCATGCTGTTAATGGACAGATTATGTCCTTATTTTGACCCATCTTCCAATATTCGCACTTGCTAACTGCGTGAAACGTTTTTGACTCGGAGTTTCTGGCTAAGTAGTTGGTTATAAAACAACTTCTTGCTTTGAACTTATTTTCTGTGATGATTTTCAGCTATTTTAATCTGTTTCTAAGTGATTTCCTGACAATGTGAGGCCTTATTCGTGGCCTGGGAAGAGTAACGACTCCTCCATTATACGGAAAACCGTATTGGGGCCTATTGCTGACCCGGGAAGGGTAACGACCCCTCCATTACTGACTGATAGCCTACCTAAGCTTTCTTAGACTACGTTCCACTGAGGTTCTATTCCATTTTCGCGTCCTTTGCGTGAGAGTACTAGCCTTATTCTTCCTCCTTACACTAGAACCTATGTCCCTAATAATGAGTTTCTGGGGGGTTTCACACTGACTGGCAACTCTGGTAACTGCAGAACAGTTACTTTATACATCGCTTGGACGTTTCACAGTTCACATCAAGATTTCACAAACACACCACTCATTAAGAGCTCAAATCAATTCCATCAAGAATCACAATCTCCCACAAGTTGAGCTTTTCCCTGTACATTTTAGGGTTCATTTCGCCTTTTCCATTACATATGTCAAAATGTATAAACGCATTCTAAATAGTCAAAAGTTAAAGAAAAATTTAACTTAAATTTTTAATTTTCTGGTGAAATTAGCCCAAAATTTAGCGTACAATTGGTGTGAACAAAAATGACTTTTGACCCACCGGCCACCATAACCCGCGGGTACCCACTGACCTGAAAATCGACCCGCCGGTACCCACGACCAGCTTCCAACTCTGGAAAGGTAGTTTTGGAATGTGTTTATAGCTGTAGAGGTGCCGTTTTTAGCTTTCCCCAAAACTGACTATCTTTGGAAATTAGCTCTTTCATTATACTGCATTAGTCGATTGGTGGAACCATCCCCCGCAAGGCAGTCTGTCTATCTGACCGATATGTAACATGTTAATCTTAGAAAGAAAGCATCTCAACTGCATAATCCACTGTGTCCACAGCCTTTCGAGCAGCGACTGCAGATCTCATCTGGATTGGATGTTGATTCATAGGGAAGTAGTCCATTTATGTTGCCGCTAAATTTAGCAAAAACATGATCAGGAACTAATAGATCCTTTACCGCAGATTTCAAGATACACTAATTAGGTGGACTGATAACCGAAACCCGAAGGGAACCAAAGGGAACCCGACGGTAGAAAGCTCAGCCATTCAGAAAGTCTGGTTTGAGAGGGCATATATTTTATTTTGCATTTGTTCTCCAGGTAGAAATAACTAAGAACTAATGACAAAGCAACAAAACCTCATATGCTTTTCATTTTGTTTTAATGTGAGGATCAGCAATAGTTTAATTGTTAGAGCTTGACGATGGTACGAAAACAAAACGTTGTTGTTGGCTTTGATATGTAATCTATAAAAATTGCATACCCGGGTCCATAGTGGCATACGAAATATCTGCCTCCATTAGTGAAAATATCTCCAATGAATTTGTTGCAATAGGCTAAAGCGCATCCAATAAATCTAGTGTTGCTCCAAATAATCTACATAGATACAATAGAATAGAAAACATGTACGCAGGAATAAACCTCATGAACTTGATTGCAAAATACGTTTATTTTAGGCGGAATACACCTCCGCCTGCCTACCCCAGCTCAAATCTTCGGGAAATAGTACTAGTAAATAGTCAGGCACAGAAATACGTATGTTCAGTAAGTATCATATGATAAAGCTACATGCCTGAGTATAGTGACCACATTTGCCTTCGATAAGACATGTTCCTGTTGAGTTATCAAACAAAGTATGTTCCTCCCACCAGAGTCTTATCATGTCTTCCACGTCCCAAGCAGTGGTCCTAATCGACGAGTCGGCGTATAGATTTTCTCCAATATACCATTTTCTTTGCAGATTCAGTCGGCTCTAAACTAACATTTCACTGATTTACTAAAATAACATATTTAAATTGTCTTTGAATGCAGATACCAACTCACTGAAGCTCCTGTGGTTTCGGCGGACACGCTGCGAAAGGAGTAGAGATTGCGACACATCGAATTCTGGACATCCGTTTCATTGGCAACACTGTCTTTTATTCCATACGTATACTCTGGACTTTTTCAAATTACAATTCAATTCCAATTCTCAAATTAAAAGACACGGGGAACTACACTCGATACACAACTTCAGCTTAATACCCTATTCGAAGTATTCGAACAATTGAGCCATAAAACGGCAGCAAATACATCCGTTTCTGGCACTCAGAGCTTTGTCTGCTACTGTGCATACAAATCTCTGAGAGCACTGCTTTCAGTGCTACAACGTAATACACTTGTAATACCCTTGGAATAATTGTTGCTAATGAAATGTCCGACCTGAAATGAAAATGTATCCGCTCCCATAAGATTGTACGATGTTTTATCTGAACATGGTTAAAGGCATGCATTCCCAAATTTGCGAATGTGCACAATCAGTATCCCAGTTTTTAGCAAAATACTTTGGGGACTTACTAAAATTGGGCTGTGCTCAAAATAGCATTTCGATGCCCAGAGAGCAGCACTGTCTTGTAAGGATTTGTCCCACTTAAACTCAAACATTCGTTTGGCTTGAACAGAAGAGCGATATTCATTGTGCACAGCAACCACGCGCTCCTTATCGGATTCAGTTGGTGGTACAAGAAGTCCTGAAAATTGAATTCCCACAATTCAAGACTACTTTATTTTTATGTTATATTGATGAACATAAAATCACCTGCAACTGTAAATTATTAATCTTTTTATTTTAAAACTGAAGCTTTCGGATATTTGTTTTTGAATTTGCGAGTAACTACTAGATTGCCTAGTGTTGGACCTTCAGTTAAATAGATTTAACTTATGTTTATTGTAAATCAAACAATGCCGTACCGGTGCTTGTGAAAGGTTTTTTCTTTTCTTGATCAAATTGATCATCATCAATTATTCCATAAACTCCTTCATCAACTTCGACAATATATCTAGAAACCTATTCATGGTACATAGAGTAACAAAACATTTTGTTCATAATTTTTAGGTTAAGTTTGCCTTTCAATTTAAATGAGGGAATGATACTCTTCTCAGTGATGTTCTCAATTTAAATGAGGGAATGATACTCTTCTCAGTGATGTTCTGATGTGATGTTCTCAGTGATCCTCTCTCTTAGTGATGTTTTAAAATTTACTCAGAGGAATATCTGAATTTGAAAGTTTTCTGCTTCTTAGAAATACTGAATGCCACAAAGATATATCACCTGGATCGAGCTAGGCTGAGCACGAAAATCAGCACAACGACTACTTTAGCCTGCATTCTTGCCAACAGATTGGCGAGCACTAGTTGCGAAAGTTAAGATGGATTGTTTTGGGAACATACTTACACATTTCATTTTCTCATACACAAAACCTAGATGTTTTTGATTAGCTTAACCTATCTAGAAAATTGGATTCCAAAACAAACTGATAACTAAGCAATAGATTTAGCACAGTCCACATTACAGTAGGTACTAAGCCACAGTTACACAAAAAATGTTCATGTAAGTATTTATAACTTGAGTATAAGGATTGCTGAAGTCATAATTATGCTCACTGTCGCGCTATATATAGCCAAAGTAGCAAATTCGTCATGGAAAAACTGTCAGAACTTCATATTCGGAAACAGTGACAGTCTTTTTCTGAACGATGGAGCCTCAAGACCAAAGGCAACCTTCACTTGGGCTTTTCTTTCCGGTGGAACCAGATCCAGGGGTCGGTTGCCGTCACCGTCTTTTGCCTTCACATCAGCTCCATGCTCCACCAGACACTTCGCGCTCAAAATTCCACCATCCTCATGTTTTAGGGCCAAATGGAGGGGCGTATTTCGATAGGCATCCTTGGCATCCACCATGGCTCCTCGATCCAGCAAGAGACGCACAGATTCGTCATGATCTCGAGAGGCGGCCAAATGCAGTGGAGTGCGAAACTTCTTATCCTTCACATCGATCTCCGCATCGTAATCCAGCAAGCACTTCACCGCACCTTCGTTGCCATTGATGGCCGCGTAGTGCAAAGGAGTACGACCACGGGCATCCTGAAGATTGATATCCATTGCACCAGCCAGGAGCTTTGACACCAACCGATCGTAACCCTGGGAACAGGCATCGTGCAAGGCGGTCGGTTGGAGACCAGGGTTGTCCGGGCTGGACAGCAGCATTATCAGTTGACTGATTCCAACGGTTTTGCTGTCGTGACTCGCATTTCTTCCCGTCGGATTCTGGGTTAGATACTTGGTTCCCAGCTCACTGATCTCAGATGAGACATCCTGGATCACCTGGGTAAATTCTTTATCCTTATCCACAGCTTGCAGAATGCGTTTGATCCAAACCAGCGGACTTAGGATGATGCAAACCTTATCCCATTCATGCTGCTGCAGAACATGCTTTACCTCCGGATCTCTTAGGAATGCTCTTACGTTGGTGCGAACATCCTCGAACATTTCGGGATCCGTCCACCGGGCCATGATATCGTAGAAGGCCACAAAGCTGAGGCAGGCCGTTCTCTCTTCCACGGTGAGATTGGCATCGGCAAACATGGCTTCGGCCTTCCGGTGAGCTGAACTGAATCGACCAATGGCCACTGCCTGCCCCTCCACGTTGATAAAGGGAATAAAGAGACTGGACTTCCTCGTTGCATTGACGGTATGAGTGTGGCCGTGACCAGTTCCCGACTTCTCTGGACTCTCGGTGAGCTGAGTTGAAATGCATCTCATTCCGCTTTCAATATCATTGATAGCGTCCAGTAGTTCAGCCCTGTAATAATCAAACAAGGCTGTAAAAACTGACTAATTAAATTACGCTATGACTACCACGTCCAACTTTCCTAATATTATTGTTATGCAGCTGTCGATAAATAACTAACTAAACTGGAATGGTAATAATTCGATAAAGTGCATATCCGAATATATCTTTACGAAAATGTAACCAGTAGTGACCAAATTATGTAAGGCGTTTGTGTGCAGATTGATCTGCACAAGTGCACAACCTTTCGTGTATGTTTCATAATAAGCCTATGATGCATGGAACCAGTAGTCTGTACCATGACGTACACGATCCACGATACACGATACACGTATACGTATCCGTACCATACATGCACGATTATTACCGCTATAAATTAATGACTTACAGAACTTATAGCTCAATGTGGTGCTGCAT
>JASAND010024511.1:0-68088 GCA_030248195.1 Trissonchulus latispiculum
TATCTTATTAATCTGGGCAGCTGAGACACATAAGTGGTTAATTGCGTTATTTTTGTAATTGTTTCGGCATTGTTTTTATGACTTGATTTTGAGTTTTGTGAATTTATAAGAAATGTCAAACTTGGAATGTGCTTAATCTAAAATTAAAGTATCGTGTTCTATTTCTCTAGATCGGACCTAGGCTTTTAACTAGAGTGGCACGAGGAGATTAGGTTAGGCATACACTACCGATTGTGAACCTGCAGAAATTAGTCAAGTCCCTTTACTTAAGAACACATGGTACTAACCATTCTTTTTACAAAATTAGTGACCGTGAAATGCGGTAAATGCCTATTTTTTCGCCTCCTCATACTCGCGCCATATCAAAACAGTTAGCAGAAAAAGTTTTTCTTTTTGATAATTTGTCTGCTCATCAGACACCAGAAGTTGACGATAATTTTGACATGTCTCAGTCTTCTGCTGTCTCCAGCAGTTTGGGGGCCGGGGGAAATCTCCCCCAACCCACTACGAGTTTGGGGGTGGGGGGCGCCACGTCCATCGTTGTTTGGGTTGGGTCGGGGCGTCCCTCCCCGGAGGCCCCAACATCCAGCTCCGCCGTTGTATCTGTCCAAAATTCTCACAGTTCGGGGGTGGGCCGGGGGAAGTCTCCCGGTTCCCACTATTCGGCTCACTTGGGTCAGCCCTCTCCGGGGGCGGTCCCAAATTCAAATGTTTATTCTGTTGGTGCGGGGGTATATGCTGCTATGTTGCATCAAACTTTTGGGCGGCCAATGGTTGCAGTTACAGAGTCCGCTGTGCCGGTTGGGAGGGTTGCTCCCTCCACGGGTGTGGTCCCCCTCAAAACTTAGCCGATCTCACATCAGAGGTTCAGGCCCAGTGGGCTGGAGTTGATTCCACGACTGTCCGAATTGTACGTGAAACGACTGTTCAAGATGTTGAGGGGGCAGGTCCCCATTTGGGTTCGCGTTATGGTGTGTTGGTCCCGTCGGAAACTCGGGTCCGTACAGTAGGAGCTATTTCTGCTGAAAATTTTTCAGAAACTTCAGTTCAAGTTGTTTGTCCGGTAGGGTCTCAAATTGCTTCTCGTTTTGCGTTACCGGCCCCCCTATCTGCAGACACATGCCATTCAGATTTTCCGGCGGGGAGGGCCCTTCCGGAGAGGGGAGGGGGCTTTGCCTCTCCTTCAGATAATACGGTTGTGCAGGCTGGTACGAGTGGGGAGCAAAATTTGGTATTCCCTTCCGGCCAGCCTTTGACCCTTGCTACCTCCCAGTGGTCCAACCAACGTTTCATCGACAGTGCCTATCAGAGGGTTTTGATACCCAACCAAAATTTGGGGGACCCCCAGGAAAACTTTCCTGGACTGACCGGTACTGTAACGGGTACGCATGATACGCATTTGATTCCGCTGGGATATACAGGAGCGATTTACACTCAGTCTGTCCCCTTGAATCAGCCAGTGGGTGGTCCAGTCCCACAGGAAAATTCTTCTGAATACGCCTCCCCCAGTCTCAAATTCCGTCACCGACTCCCCTTCCAGTGACATCAGGCCCTCAAGTTGATTCAAATTTAGTCATGGTCCGGACCTCAGATCCGCAGGAGTGTGTTCAACAGCCACCTTGCCCGCATGGTGCAGTCGGCATTCCGGTACCTTACCCTCCAAAATTTCCGACGAAATCTATCCAGTTGTACCGATTACGGCTACCTTGAATCAGCCATTGGTGTCACCTGAATTCTGTGGCCCGTGATCCTACGCAGGGGGCCCCCACCTACCTGACCCTGCGGCCGAATAAGTATGGTTACCATCTGTATCAGGGGGCGTGTATGACTGGTCCTCAGCCCGGGTTGGAGCGCCATATACGCCAAGTCCGTCATATTCCCGATCAGACATGCGAAAAAGTAGACCAGTATGCTTTGAAGTTACCCAAGACATTTCAATGCGAAGTCTTAGAGAGACAAGCCCATGAAAATCCCACTGCTCACGAATTGGAACGTTCGGGCATGTGGATTACGACCCGGCAAGACTTACATGGAGCAATACCGAATCCGTACATGTCTGGGCCGCCGCCCCCTGACCCGGATGCTGACGCCTACTGTTTGCCGCAGAAACGGTAGCCCACACTCAGACGTGCGATTTTGTGGCTCAACATCAGGTCGTCACCCCTGGCCCGGGGTACTCGGCCGCTGTGCGGCCCCAAAACTTAGTTTGGATCCCGGTTGCGGGTGCCAGCCGGGGGCCGGGAGAGCCCCCCCAGGGGAACACTCGGCCGTTGGTCCATAATTTGGGTCAAAATGTTGGATTCACGCGGAATCAGCCTGCACGGTTTGTCTATCCTCAACTGCGTCCTGTGCTACAACCTCGGATTCCGCAGGCCCAGATGATAAATCCTCCGTCCCCACCGCCGGTCAGACTGGCTCTGAGACACCCGGTCCCTCATCTGACGTCTGCTCCGCGTGCCAATCCTCCGAATCCTCCTCCCCCACCGCCTCCTCCGCCTCCAAGCGTGCGACCTCCTCTTTTGAGAGCGGTCCTTCCGGCGTCCGCACCAACAGTTGTTCCCCAACTTGTTCTTTCGACTCAAACGTTCATACAGCATCCGACCCCTCCGACAATACAAGCTACACCCCAAACATGATGCTTCTCTCTATAGAATGTACATTGATATTTTACGCGATATTCCCCGATTTGACCCGGACAGGATGTATTTGGAGGATTGACTCCCGATTTTAAATCCGCAGCGACTATTCACAAAATTCCATCAGAGCAGTGGGCAAGGTTGCTGTTTAACAAGTTGACCGGGAAGGCCTTGATCTACGCTTCCCGCTGCCTGGCGTCGCGGACACTTTAGAGTTAATTGTTAATTTGTTGAAGTCCCAATTTCCACGACCACAATTGTCAATTCGGGACAGGTTGCTTTTCGGGACATCTTTTCGGGACATCTTTTGCTAGAAGGGTCCAGCGCCATGGGGAGTCGGTGCGTAGATATATTTCGGAACTACAGGCTCAAGCCATTTCCATTTGGCCAGATGATGCTTTGGAACGTGAACAGCAGTGTGTTCAACAACTTTTTGCTGGAATCACGGACAAGACTTATATTAGCACCTTGGCTTCGCTTTTTATTGATCACGCCCCCACCATGGATCAAATTCTACGTATAATAGATAAATTGGATTCCAGGGACTCAACGCCCTCAGAGGAGGATAGCTTGTGCTGTTCTATGCCTGTTTATCAGGTATCTGCCGATGACATGGTTCAAGGCGAGGCTTGCTCTGACTCAAAACCTGCCGTGGATAAACCTCAACATCTAGCGGGGGGAATCCGCATGGAGTTGCGAGAAATGCGGGACTGGGTGGAACAGCAAATCCGGGATCGTTTCAATCAAATGGAAGAAGACGAAAAAGGAGGTTAGGTCCTATTTGTAAATTTTGCAAAAGAAAGGGGCACCCTCCAGAAAAATGTTCGGACAAATATCCAGAATTAGCCCCCCCCCAGATTATAAAGTTCGCCCTTCGCCTTGGGGGGTCAACTATGTGGGAGATGGGGCGAACGTATATCCCCAAAAATACCAGCCTGCACAAGGAGACTTTCAGCCACCTGTCCAGGCGGCATACTATGAACAGCCTACACACGTATATACTCAGGCGCAGGCGGCACCACCGGTGGTCCAGCAGGCCCCTCAACAGGCCTTGGTCCCGGTACAGCAGCCGGTGCAGTATCAATATCAGGCTCCCAGCAGGCGCCCCCTCAGGCTTCTGCTCTCACTCGGACGCAGGCGTCTGCGGTTGTAGCCTGCTCAGGGACGCCGGTTCCGCTTGTGCAACAGTGGGCTGTTCAGGTTGCTGCGACTCAGGCAGGTCCCCCTGTTTCTTATGCGGGTTTCACACAGGGTCCTACTCAAGGCCCGACGATTGCAACTGTTCAAATTTCTGAACCTGTTCCTGTGCAACAAAGTCAAGCTCCGGGTTCGGTCTCAGTGCAAAATGTACCATTTCAGGAACAGGTTATGCAAATTGTGTCGCCTTTTCATGTTGGCATGATTGAAGCTTTTTCAGAACCACCAGTTCAGACGTCTCCCCATGTTTATGGGATAGATACCTTGTCTGAAGCTTCAATGGTGGAGGATAGATTTGTTCATTTGTTTAATGTGGCAATTCAAAATCTAGTAAAATTGGCTTCCAATACGACCACTACAAATTTTATGGATACGTACTTTTGTGAAATTCAGAAACAGTTGCAACAGATCTTTCAGATCCTGCATAGGGTTTGTCCGGGGAAGCTTGACCCGAAAATTGCTGAAGCGTCTGCCCTCCCTCCTGAAACGTGGTGCTCTGGGGAGTCCCCAATTTTGGCGGGTTTCTTTGCGTTTGAACCGGCTACTCAATCCGTGGGGACGGAGACGGAGGCTCTTTCCGAGAAGGAAAGGCTCCCGGCTCCTAAAGGCCCGGCCAAATCTATTCACTCAGTGACTCTGGCTTCCAAAAGTTCCACTGATTAGGACTCAGAAGTGATTTTAGCTGCTGGGGACAATACTCAGGCTATAAAAGTTGAGATGGGTGGCCAGAGTTTTCTGGCAATCATTGACTCGGGGGCTTCTAAATCCATTATTTTCCCACGGATACTGGAAAGATTTGCCCGGACTGGCGTCACGGTTCGGCTGCAGGAACTTGATCCTATTTCTGCGGTAACCTCAACAAACGCTCCACTCAAATTGGCTTCACAACTTATGTGCTAAATTTGTGGTGTATACGGGTCAGGGGCCACGACATGTCTTTGAATGGTCCTTTTACGTCGCCCCGCATTTTTACAGAGAAATTTTGATTGGCACTGATATGATGAAACATTAGAACTGAGACTTGCTTTTTTCTAGAAAATCGCTTTATTTTCCAGATCCGACAAGTGCAGGGGTTTTTCAGCCATCATTGTCACCTGAAGAAAGCCGTGCTGAATGGTTTTCGAGCCCAAAAGCGCAGTCGGCGGCGGTTTTGGCCATAGATACTGTCGTGCCACCGACGTCGGAGGTATGGGCTTCTGCTTTTATCTCCTCTCAAAATTTTGAAAATTTGTATTTTTTCGAGCCTCTTGAATCGTTTATTCAAGAAAGTAGAGTTTTACCATATGCTAGGATAGTGGAGCCCATGGGTAACAAATTTCAAATTTCAGTGGCAATTTCTTGTTTTAGCTTCCTAATATTTTTGTTTATTTTAGCATTTTAGCTTCCTTTTGATCTTGTACCACTGTATACGTATATAATGTATGTGTGTGATCTCACTTTTTGTCTTGTGTTTCACTTACATTTTATGTTTTAGGCGAGTTTAATTGTACTGCGTCTGATTCTTTCCCTTGCGAACTTTGTGTTGGTTGCTTGGGACTGTGCTGGTTTCGGTTACTAGTCGTTGGGTACTATCCTGGAATTGGGTATTTCCTGCGCATCTTGTCAGGATTCACTGCTACGATTACTTGGATTTTTGGTGTAAAACATTGTAGTGTAAAGTCTTAAGTAGGTGCGTATTTGTTTCACTTTTTTTTCTTGTCTGTTTGCTCTACGTACGTATACCGGAGCGTCTGGTAGATAGCATGAGCAGTTGAAACCTTGTGTGCGATTAGTAATTTTATTGAAATTTTTATTTTCCTTTTTATTCTCTGAATTTTCTTGCTTTGTTTTATCCGTATCACATATAGGGGCAATACAATAACAGACAAACAAACAGTATAGCAGGGGAGCACTCGCGAGAAGTATAATACAGAACAACCAAACAAAAATGGAATAAAATACGGCATGTATATTTATGGGTAAGCATATAGGCATGATGCCTAACAATAACAAACAAAAATAAACAGTACCGTCACGTAGTTTTTTGAGGTAGCGAGTAAGCCGGGGGGAAGAATCAGACATATTTACTCAGAGTGTAACGCTCGCCAGTTTGTCGAATATAAATATTCTCAGTGAATAATTTTGATTCCAGTAAAGATTAAAGGTTCGTGAATGAGTGTGCAATATGTCTGATACTCCCTACCTACTCGCTAACCGACTTAGAATAGGTGACGACGACAGCCCTAAATTTGAATCACGAGTTTATTAATTTTAAAAAAAGAGTACAAGACTTGAACAGAACTCAAAAAAATACAAAATAATGTTCACTTGTATTCAGACAAAACTTACAGACAAAATTCAGGCAAATTATAACCATAAAGAAGCGGGCAAGCACCGCAGGTTACACCAAGCACAAAAGCGAGAAATCCCAAAAGGTGGAGGAACAGGGGAAATTAAGCAACCCCCAAAATTTCCCCACACCCAAGCTGACTTAAACCGATGACAGTAATGATAACCGAGGCGTCCAAAAACCCGCCCACTCAGCAAGACGTCAGAGTTAAGACTGACTAAGTAGGCGCTCGATTTTGAAGAATAAACACATTAGCTATGTGCGGCCTTGGACCGTACACACAAGTGTAATTTAGGTTGATTTGCATAAAGTTAGCACACACTTTTGCATAATTTTGAATAAAATCAAGGAAATATTCCACAGATTACCCCCTCTTTTGAAACGCGCGCCCTCGCCGCGGCCTCCGGGCACACAGGTTAGTAATAAAATTGTGTTAGCCTACGTATCGCAGCTACTAGTATAGATAAAACGCGTTTTAGAAAAAATGGGAGAAATGATAAAAAGTTTTCGTATCCCTCGGGGACGTCTTCCCGGGGACACTACTCGGGCCCCACACTTATACACATATTAGGGGATTCCGAGACACGGGTAAAACTACGCCGGTACACAAAACATACCGGGGGTACATTCAACACAAATATACGGACTTTGCCGTTACATATAGACAAAAATAATGTGGGATTGAAACCCTTCGGCCGCGACAAGGCGCACACGACAAAAAAGAATAATCCGAAGACATGAAATTATAATAATATGAACTGTAGAAATGATATAACATCGAAAGTGAGTGCCAACTAAAGCGCTCGAAAGGAAAAAAGAAAAAATAAAAAATACAAGGGAAATTTGAGATAAGAAAGTGTATATTTGGTTACGATAGGTGGAAAAATAGAAATTCAAAAATATATATAAAGCCAAGAATCATAGGGGGAAGGCAGGACTGCCCTTTTATGTGCCACACGGCCCGACGTCCCCTATAGGATATAAGTGTAAATTTACGTCCCCTTATACATAGATAGAATCGTAATAAAAATAGAAGAAAAGAAGATTAATTCTAAGATAGACAAAGAGGATAAGAGTAGAAAGGAAGAAAAGAGAGAAGATATGATAGAAATAGAACAATTTTATTAATGATAGAAGCAAAAGGACTGGCTATTTAGTTACATTGACTATATAGTTTAACTTTGGCGGCTAACTTTGACTTCAACATTAGCTTTCTGTCGAAATCTTGATAATTGAGCTTAAAACTATTCCTAAGGTATATGCCATATTTCCAGATAAATGAGCATAAATGTATTCCTAAGGTATATGCAGTATTTCCCAGTAGAACGCTAACAAGATTTGCTTTATTGACATAAAAAGAAACAACAAACAAAGTGTTCGTAATATTCATTTTAATATCTTTTCGTCTACTCTGGATCAGCTTCAATGCTTTCTTTGGATTGTCATCCCTCTATAACAACAACGTACACAGTAGAGAACAACCATCAATGTGTGAATGCAGGGGGCGACTGGGGATACCTAGTAAAGAGTGGTAGAGGTATTGTTGCACTTGTAGGGGAAGTGAAGGGCAGAGTGAGGGGTATGAATGTTTGAATGACAGATTCTCCTGCGTGTGGGAGTGGTGCAGGACAGAGTGAGACACATGAATGTCTGAATGACAGAAACAGGGTGTAAGGGGTAAGAGAGACATACCTAGTAAAGAGTGCTACAGTTACTTTTCTACTTGTGTGAGAGAGTGAGACACATGAATGTCTGATCGCTGCGGGCAAGGGGGGAACTGGTTTGTGTTGGAGAGTGAGACACATGAATGACAGATCGCTGCGTGCAAGGGGAGAACTGGTTTAGAGAGACATACCTAGTAAAGAGTGCTACAGCTACTTTTGTACTTGTGCGGTTTTTTCCCGACACGGAAAACTTTAATTTCTCCATAACGACAGGCAGGGCCTAGAGAGACAAACTATACCTCATTCGAAAGCTTAGGGTTAGGAAAACTTAGCTTAGGAAATTTTTGGCCCCGGTCGGTACCGGGGCCTGACCACCGGGGCCGGGGCCGGAGCCGGGGCCTGGCCCCGGTGCCGGGGCCGGGGCCAGGCCCCGGTGCATCCCTACAATGCTATATATAAGTAATCCACAAAGTGTTCAAAAATTAAGTTTTAGTACTAAAATGGACGATTTTAGACCAAAAAACTCCGGCGACGCCGGAAAATTTTGACCGAAAATCCTTAAAATTTGGCATTGTCTGGGCACCCCACACTGAGTGGGGGGAAGCCCAAGAAAGTGAGAGTGGGGCCGAGTGGAAGGGGGGGGGCAAAAAGTGAAAGGCGTCCTCCCGCCTCTCCCCCAAAAGTGGGGGCGTCCACCCGACAGGGGGTGTCCTACAGGGGGTCCTACAGGGGGGTGGCCCCCCGACTTGGGTCGCCCCCCCAGGATTCGGGCATTCCCCCCAGAACTCTAAAATGCCCGGAAAAATAGGGTTTTGATGGAAAATTTTGAAAAATTTTTCCGGCTTCGCTGGATTTTTACCCATTCTAAGCATTTTTAGCTATTTTGAGCTTAAATTTAAGTGAAAAATAGTTTATTTTTTAGCTCAGCAGCAAAAAATAGCTTTTTAGGCATTTTTTGAAAAAAGTTTCTTCCCCACCCCCAGAAATCCGAGCCCCCCCCCGGAAATTTTTGCCTAGGAAAAAGCCAGGATTTGTTGTGTACCGAGGCAAATTGACTTTGTACAGCATTAAAACAACTTCTTAGTTTGCAGCATAAACTGCCAAAGTTTCATTAAATAACGTGAACTCTCGGTCCGAGACTTTAGGGTGAGCGAGACCGATCGAGACTGGCCAAGTCTTGACTCTGGCCGAGACCGAGACTCCCAAATCTGCCCCCACCCCCTGGCATTTTTTTAGTTAGTGCCCCCCCACTTTTCGGTTCCCCCTCCACTTTTCGGAGCCCCCCCCCCCTCCACTTTTCGGCAAGCCCCCACCCACTTTTTTGGGGGTCGCCCAAAAGTTTCAAAAATTAGGTTTTTGAGGTCAAATTTTCAAAATTTTTTTCAATTTTTAGCTAATTTATGGACTTATAATCTCATTTTAAGCTTAAAAACAGCGATTTTTTGCGTTTTTACCTTAAAAATGCTAATTTTTTGCTAAAAATTTCGGTATATTTTTACCTTTGGCTCGCCCCCCCCCCCCCCCCACTTTTTGGAAGCACCCCCCACTTCCCCCTCCCTAGGGGGGGCGAAGCCCCCCCATTTTCAAAACCCTAAAAAAATGCCAGACCCCCCACTAGAGACTACCCCCTCCCCCAAATTACAAAATCCCAGACCCCACTCATGAAAATCTCAAACTTTTTACTCAAAAACCCAAAATGTTCGAAATTTCTATGAAATTTCGCAAAAGACAAATTCTGATTAAAAATGATCAAAACTACGTATGGTAAAATTGCTAATGTTTAGTTGTTAATGACGTATATATTCTTAGCAAATTTGCAAAATTTTTGACGAAAACTTCCCCCTCCCAAATTCCATTTTTCTATTAGATTTCTTTTATCTTAACGCTTTTTTCGTCAAAACAAGGGGTTTTTATATTTTAGGCGTTTTTACACCGTTTTAAAATAATTTTAAGCCAAAATTTGAGAAAACGTTTTCAAAAAATGACATGTTGGCAAAATTTAGCTAGCTTTTTGACCCCAAAAAGTGCTGGGGAGGTTTCGTGGGGGGGGGGGGGGTGACCAAAAGTGGGGGGAAGAAAAGCCAAAAAATCTGGGAGAGGGCAAAGTTGGTCGAAAAGTTTGGGGAGATACCCCCTCCACCCCCCTGGTGAAACTATGGGGGATAGCCCCATATATAGGTCTGGGGGACAGATGGGGGCGAAACCCATCCATAGGTGTACCACCTGTTTGGGTTGGGGGGGGGGGAGTAGACTGGGTTTTCTTTAGCCCAAAAAAAGTTGGGGGGGGGGAAAGTGGGGGGGGATCCCCCCCTCCCCCCCCACATGTGGGGGGGAAGACCAAAAGTGGGGGGGGGGGGGAAATGGGCTAAAAATGCTAAAAATGCGGTAAAAATTGCGTGTTTTCTACGTATACTGCTACATCTAAGCTAAAAAGTGCTCAAAAATCAAGATTTAGTACCAAAATAGACGATTTTTAACCAAAAAATTCCGGCGAGGCCGGAAAATTTTTGAAAATTTTGACCAAAAATCCTCAAAATTTGGCATTTTCTGGGCACCTTATAGTGAGTGGGGGAGGAAGCCCAAAAAAGTGGGGGGGAACGAGTGGGGGGGGAAGGGGTCGAGTGGGGGGGGGGAACCCATAAAATGGAGGAGTTCCCCCCAACCCCCCCCCCACTAAAGAAAACCCAGGTAGAAGGTCCAAATTTGGCTCGGGGGACCCCACCAAAATCCGAAATTTGGGGGAGGGGGACCCCCCTAAACTGTACCCAAGTTTTTTTAGCTTAAAATGGTCCTTTTTCGATGTACAGTACGTATATAAAACGTACTCAAAAGCTTCTGTCAATAGCATTCGTATGCGAAAATAGGGCTTAAAAATTGACAAATTTGTGCTAAAATATGCCAAAATTAGGCCAGATTGTGAATTATAATTGCGTATATTACCTTTTAATTGCTATAAATAGCCATCTTTAGCTGTTTATAGCTGATTTACATCCATTTTTGCGAATTTTTTTCAAAAATTTTCAGAAATTGCAAAAAATTTTTTCAAAAATTTTGCATTTTTTACTTGGTTTGGACCCAGTTTTAGGGGGGGAGGGGGGTTTGAGCTCGGCTTGGGGGGAGTAGTTGAGGCCGGGTAGGGGGGGAGGGGGGTCTGGTCTCTCCGTGGGGGAGGGGGGTTTCACAGGGGGTAAACTGTAGCCTGGTTCACCTATGAACCCATCTCCCCATGGACAGGTCACAACCCCACCTTCGTGGTTTTGGAGGCAAACCCCAAATAACCAAATCTCAGACCCATAGGTGTAAGGTGGGGGGAGGGAGGTTGGGGGGTAGCCCCCCCAGCCATTTTTTACATCCCCCAAAACCTTTGGGGGGGGCGTCCCCCCCCCACCCAACTGGGCATTTGGGCATTTTTGGGGTATTTTTAGGTAATTTTGCAAAATTTTTCAAAAAAGTACAAATTTTGGCTTAAACTATTCAGTATTGCGAGAAATATATACACGTTTCTAACTGTATTATAAACTTTCTGACTCAAAGTGACCTTATTTTGGACTTGGAAACATGTTGGCAATCAGGTTTTCGAGTTTAAAACCACTGTCTATGATATATAAAATTACTTCCTGGTTGAATGTGTTTTGAAATTAGAAACGGCTAAAAATGTGATTTTTGGCATAAAACTTTTTTTGGGGGAGGGTTGGGGGATCCTGGGACTGGGAGGGGGTTGGGAGGTCTCCAGAGAAGCCCTCCTCCCAGAAAAAGTTGGGGGAACCTCCCCCACCCCAAAACTCCGTTACACCTACCCCAGCCACCCAAATTTGCCAGACCGAGACCCCACCGTCAAAATTTTCAAAATTTTGGCTCAAAAGTATGAAACATTCGAAATGTTTCGCAACAATTCCATTTTTCCAAAAAATAACCAAATTAGTTGTGAATATATATATATATAGCAAATTTTTGGTTTTTAGCAAAATCGCAATATTTGTTTAAAATTTCTAACGAAAACCTTTTTACCCCCTCCCCCAAATATGATTTTTCCGGACCTCACCCCAAGCAAAATCGGCTGATCCCACCCAGTGGCGTATCCAGGGGGGGCCCGGGGGCCCGGGGCCCCCCCTTTGCGATTTGGGCCCCCTCCTTTGACATTCCGGCCCCCCCCTAGAAAAATTTTTCAGCTGTTTATATATGCACATTTTGAGTAAAAATACGCATAATTTTAATAAATTTCACAAATTTTTTAAAAAATTTCGCCTGCGGCGCACTTATATATACTTCTGTGCTGCTTTGTTACGTATATAACGTAGTTCTGTGTCAGAACTTCTGTCTCTTAAAGTGTCTTCTATTTTGTTTCCTTACCTGTTTTGTAAGTATATAAATGGGAAATGCAGGATTGATAATTGGCAGCTTCTGAAAGTGCTCTAGAATAAATTGAAATGAAAAATTATGAAAAGCATCCAATTCCCGTTTTGGTTTTCCACTGATCGATTATACAACTCAATAACTCATCTCATCTTAAGTCTTAGCTAATCTTTTATTCTTTTTAAACATTTGAATTGCTGAATTTTCCACGATTTTAAAATATTCTTCAACTTCTGGGGGGGCTCCGCCCCCCAGACCCCCCGTTTTGCACATTACCTTTCTTGCCCTTGTAACTTGTCCTCTTTATTGTCACCGTTCCTCGTATATATACTATATATTTTACTGCAAGGTTTTCATTGCGTAAGTTACTATATGTACAAATATATATCTCAATTTTATTTATTTAATCTTTTCAAAAGTTTGCATGACGGATTTTTTTCCAATTTCAAAAAATTCTTCAAATTCTGGGGGGGCTCTGCCCCCAGACCCCCCGTGTACTTGTGTAAATTCTCCATGCTTTGCTTCACTCACGGGATATAGTTGTTTTCAAATTGGCAAAATTCAAAGTGAACTACCCTTTCCATACACAATTTTAATTTTCTTGTAATAATATTTTGTTCCTGGAAAAAGAAATTTTTACCCCCCCCCCCCCGTAAATTTTGGTTACCCCCCCCCCCGGAAAAATTTTTCAGCGGGCCCCCCCTTTTCAAAATCCTGGATCCGCCACTGATCCCACCCAGCCTAATTTTGGCTACCCCGACCCCCAACTTTTTCTCAAGGTACACATATGGATAGCCACCCTTCCCCATAGGTGTATATACCACGTGTTTGGGTTGGGGGGGAGTAAAAAGTCCAAATCTGGCTTGCTTGGGGGGGTGTACAAAATCAGAAATTCTGAAAAAACTGTACCCAACCTGTACCTAAATTTTGTCAACTAAAAATGGCTCTTTTTGACATAAAATCTACCATTTTCGACATAAATCTTCTCAAAACCTGCTCGTATTGCGTTTTACAACCTATCGTTTAGCGTTTTTAACTACCTACTTCCAGCCACTGTTTTCTAATTTTCAGAAAATTTTTGAAAAATTGCAAAAATTTGGCATTTCTGTTGTTTGAAACACATTTTAGGGGGAGGGGGAGTCTGAGCTCGGCTTGGAGGGGAGTATATAGTCAAGGTTGGGTATGGGATGGGACTTGGGAGTCTGGCCTTCTCGTGGGGGGGGGTAAGGTAAACTGTAGCCTGGTACAACTATGCCCAAGGGTGTACCTGGGGGGTGGGGTGGGGGAGAAACCCTCCCCCAACCTTCGGCAACCCCCCCCCCGACCCCGCCCAGCGATTTTCGGGCCCAAACAGTTAGCTAAATTTGGCCGAAAAATGGTCATTTCTTGAAAAATTTTTCTAAAATTTTGACTTAAATTCGCTTTAAAACGGTGCAAAGACGCCAAAAACGATAAAAACAAGCCTTGTTTTGACGAAAAAAGTGTTAAAATACAGAAAATTTTGCGTTTTTAGGCCATTTTTTGAAATTTCTGAGGGTACCCCATCACATTTCTTGGATCGACCACAAAACCATCCAAGATTTACCCCCCGCCAGACCCAAAGTTCCAGGGAAACTATGATTAAGTCTGGTATTTTTCCTGAAACCGCCACCCCCGAAAACCCCCGTAGGTAAATTTTCGCCAAATTTTATAGACGATTTTATATAGAAAACCTTTTTGACCCCTAAAGTAAATGATTACCAGAACCCCTCCCCCCAAATGGAAAAGTGCCGACCAAACCCTCTAAATTTTGGAGGCAGACCCCACCCCACCCCCAAAATGGCCAAATCCCAGACCCCACCCTCAAAATTTTTAAAATTTTGCCTCAAAATTAGTAAAAATTCGAAATTTTTGCAAACAAATTCAAGTTTCTTCGAATAAATGAGCAAAAATGAAGAAATATTGTTGATTTATAGTTGGAAATAACTTTTTTAGCAAATTTGCGAATTTGTCTAAATTTTTGACCGAAAAAATCCCCCCCAAATTCGATTTTTTCGGACCCCACCGGCCCGGCCCATCCCACCTCAAAACGGCTGACCCCACCCCACCCACCCTAATTTCGGCTACCATTATCTCAACTTTTTCTCAAGGTACACATATGCCCATGGTTTCACAGGAAATTTTGGTTGTGGGGGCAAACTTCGGAAATTTGGTGGTCGAGTCGACCCCCGAAATGTGATGTGGAGTTGGGGTACCCCCCCGACCGAACTACCCCCCCCCCCCCCCATAAATCCGGACCTCAGAAAATTAAAAAATGGCCTAAAAACGCAACATTTTCTGTATTTTAACGCTTTTTTGTCAAACCAAGACTTGTTCTTATCGTTTTAGGCGTTTTTGCTTCGTTTTAAACTGATTTTAAGCGGAAATTTGAGAAAAATTTTTCAAAAAATGACGACTTTTAACAAAATTTTGCTGCTAACTTTTTGGCCCAAAAAGTACTGGTGGTGTTCGGGGGGGTATGTAACCAAAAGTGGGGGAGGGATAGTCAAAAAATCTGTGGAGGGGGTAAAGTTGGTCGAAAATTTGGGGGGGATACCCCCCCCGGCCTAAACCCCCTCCCCTGGTGAAACTATGCCTATGCCCTTCCCTTCCTAAATGTTCAATTTTTTGCCATTTTGGACACTTTTTAGTAACCCCACCCCCTCCCTCCTCCTACCCACCCCTACACCCCCCACCCCTGTACCCATAGGTGTAACGGGGATTTGGGTTGGGGGGGCCCTCCCCCGGAATTTTGGGGGGGCCCCCTATTTCGACCCCCCACCCCCCCCCCCCGACCCCCCCAAACCTCCCCCAAAAAAATTTTTCTATTTTTATGTCAAAAATCGCATTTTCAGTCATTGCTAATGCCCAAAAACATTCAACTATGAAGTAATTTTGACATTACGACAAGGGTTTTAAACTCGAAAACTTGATTGCCAACATGTTTCTAAGCCTAAAATAAGGTCAATATTGAGCCAGAAAGTCCATAAAACCGTTAAAAACGTGTATTTCTCGCAATAATAAACACTTTAAGCCAAAAATTTGGACTTTTTTGAAAAATTTTGCAAAATTTACCCTAAAAATACCCAATTTTTGGCCAATTTTTCGCGCCTGCGGCGCGACTACTGGGGGGGGGGCGGGGGCCCCCAAACATTTTGGGGGGGGGTTTGTAAAAATGGCTGGGGGGGGGGGTTACCCCCCCCCCAATTACACCTATGCCTGTACCTCATTCTAAGATTTCCATCAATTGTTCACAACTTAGCCAGCACCTGGCTAACAAAAGCATAAGGACTCTTCTTCTGCATTTTTGCAAAATATAAATTGATCAAACGAGTCACAGCGTTCAGCTTACAATTGCGTTTAAGAATTGGCCGTTCGAGACGGCCCCACAAAACTGCCAAACGTGTCGCAGCGTTCGGCTTAGAATGCTTAGAATTGCCGTTGGCACTTCGAACAACGCAACATTTTCTGTATTTTAACCCTTTCAGTGCCAGCCCGTCATTTGACGGGGTCTGGCACTGTTTAGTAGTGCCGACCCGTCATATCACGGGTCGTACCCAACGTTGTAGATATGTTGTCATATCTTGTTGGCACTATGCAACGACTCAGTAGGATGGCATTATGCAAACTTTGCTCTTTATTTTGGGATGGTGACCCGTCATACGACGGGCTCTGGCCATCAGCAACGTACCCCAGCCCGTCATATGACGGGCACGTCTAGGGGTCATTAGACATAGTGCGTTGTCGTCAGAACACTTCTGTTGTTAAATGGACGAGATATTAAAGCCATATCTCAAAAAAACGTGTGGTTGGCATATGACGAGCTTCTTGTTTTTTACCTTGGCACTGAAAGGGTTAACGCTTTTTTGTCAAACCAAGACTTGTTCTTATCGTTTTAGGCGTTTTTGCTTCGTTTTAAACTGATTTTAAGCAAAAGTGGGGAAGGGTTTAGTCCGGAAATTTTGTGAATAAAAATAATTATTCACAAAATTTCCGGACTGTAAAATTGCTATTCCGGAAATTTTGTGACTAAATTTTTTTAGTCACAAAATTGTCGGACTAATGATTTTGTTAGTCCGGCAATTTTGTAACTAAAAAGTTTAGTCACAAAATTTCCGGACTAATTTTTTGATAGTCATCATGAGTTCATGACTAAGGCTGCACATCAGGGCGAGTTGACCCTTAGTTGAGATGGCAGGTTACAGCAAAAAAATCGGTACCAACAAAACAACATTTTGAACAATAACTGCAAAACACTCCATGACAACAGTTCATAAAGTCTGCATACAGAAAATGGAAGCTGATTGACTCTAAACACAGAAAAATGGAACATGATTAACATAAAATGCATAATTAATATATAGGGGAATAGCTACCAGTCGGTTCGGTCTGTACCTGTGATCTAAGTGCCAACGGCAATTCTAAGCATTCTAAGCCGAACGCTGCGACACGTTTGGCAGTTTTTGTGGGGCCGTCTCGAACGGCCAATTCTTAAACGCAATTCTAAGCTGAACGCTGTGACTCGTTTGATCAATTTATAATAATACGATAACCATTGCAGTGCAGACAATAAAGATCACTCCAGTATATATAAACGACTATTGCAGTGCGCACCAGCCACTGAAAAGATAAGCCAGTACACTGTAAACGATCTGCAATGAGCAGCAGCCTAAATTTAAACGAGCAACTAGTTGCAATCAGCATAGTAACTAACTAATTCCAATGTTCACCAGCTTACATGTATTTGGGAAGTCCGAGACGGTCGATAGACAGAGCAGGTGGACTTAGTCTACTCGTTGCGAACTGCTTTTAATCGTATTGGATTTTATCCACTCAGCGCGGACTTTGTCCAGAGGATACAGACTTTGTCCAGTGGGAACAGACTTTGTCCACTGGGAACAGACTTTGTCCAGTGGGAACAGACTTTGTCCACTGGGAACAGACTTTGTCCACTGGGAACAGACTTTGGCTGACGGAATCGGACTGTCGGCTACTGAAGTCGGACTTTGTGCTGAACAGATGTGACTTTGGCCACCCAGTTCCCTAGGTGGTCACTGGTCCCGGATTTTGTGCTGAACAACTGTGACTTGGCCTACCCAGTTCCCTAGGTGGTCACTGCTCCCGGACATTGTGCTGAACAGCTGTGACTTGGCCTACCCAGTTCCCTAGGTGGTCACTGGTCCCGGACTTTGTGCTAGTGCGACTTTGTGTTGGACAAAAGCGTGACTTCTGTCTACACGGTGTGATCAAACACTTTTGACAGACGCAAAAGTGTAACAAGATGGCTGATCTTGGTGATAATTTTATAAAATGATTTCTAGTCTACACAAATATGTGTCTAGGCTCTACCATCAGCAACGAGCAAAACTTTCTTTTCAAAAGGGTTCCCCAACAACGGTGTTGGTTCCGCGTAGACAGGAAATGAAGATAGACTGTTTCCTTAGAATTCTAAAAGAATCAGAATGGCGAAGATTACGTAATAACTGTTGGATTATGTACTCTTGGTATGGCGCAAATCATCAATGTTCTTTTTGGGGCAGTGTTAAGAGCTACAAAAGAGTTGATTTTAGCTCTGCTCTTCTCTAGTCTCCCCTACTTTATCGGGAAAGGCCCTAAGACTGTGCAGCAACGTGGAAAATTTTGAAGAAACTAGAAAAATAAAATTCTGACTTACGAAATTCTGATTAATGAAATTCTGACTAATGAAATTCTGACTAATGAAATTCTGACTAATAAGATTCTGACTGATGAAAGTAGACGGGTCGCCCCTGCGAATGGAAAAAATGGATTCTTGTGAAATCGAAAAATTTTGTGATATTTGAACTCAGCGTGGTTGAAAACATATCCACACCAAATTTCAGCTCAATTAGTCATGTTTTAAAAATTCTGAGTGGTGGGGGCTAATCTGGAAAACACCCTAGACAGAGCCCAACCCGCTGTATATACATATTTTCAGTAAAACAAGTTTCTCTTGGTTCTCCCAAGAACATAATTACCAAATAATACTAAAACAAACAGATGCAGCAAAATAAAATTGAAAATTATGTATTAAAATTCAGCAGAGATCTAAAATTTGACTAGAAATGGTTGCCCTTAAATTCACAGTTGGGATAACAATTGATCATGTACTGTCATTCTTGAGCATTACCAGTTCCAGCAAAATTCGCGTAACAATTGTCTAGATGTCTTTCCATAAAGTCTAAAGGTTCAAATTTTTTAAAGTTTACAGTAATTTTCATGGCAAAATTGGCGCTTTAACCTATTTTTGAGAGAAAATTGAGCTTGCGGTTAGTTGTAGCGTCCCGTTGATTCGGGTTTCCATGTTGCAGCTCTCATACACACTTCTTCAAATTTGCATTCATAAAGTGGAGTTAAATAACTTGCAAAAATAATTTAGAGCTTATTTATAATTATAATTAATTATTTTAATTTAATTATATAATTTTATTCAATTATTATTTCTAACAATGCAGCATGTTTAAAACATTTTGTTCGATCTATTTTTATTTGATTAAGTAGAATATTTCGTTGCCTTAGCGTAAACAATTCAGCAGAATATTGACAAATGCTTAAGGGCCTTTTCAAGAAAGGGTAGAGTAGAGTTAAAATTAACTCGATCCTTTTCAAGAAAGGGTTAAATGAGTTAATTTTAACCCTGCGAGTTATAGCGAGTTAAAGTTTTTAACTCTGCGTTGTTTCTTGAAAAGAGTTAAAATTAACTCTCTCTAACTCCACCCTTTTCAAGAATCGCTGCAAGAGTTAAATATTTGAAGAGTTAATTTTAACTTTACCCTTTTCATGAAAGGGTTAAATTTAACTCTGTTTAACTCCCTCAAAGCTTTTTCCATTGAAATTTAACCCCCGTGAAAACACGCGGGTTAAGCAGAGTTAAAATGTAGAAGGTGAAAATTTGAAATAAAATTTGAATAATTTCATTGGAAATAAATATGCCTTTGGTTTATTAACACACTTTTTGTTTTTATTATTGTTGTTTGTTATTATTAAATTGACTCTCATAATTTTTATTAGTTAGCTATTTCATTCATTTAAATTACCTACAAGGCAATCTGTATTCATAGTAATTTCACTTCTTCTGCATAAAAGTAATATACCGAAAGCTTATATGCTAACGATGTATAGGCATAGTGTTGTGTGTGCAATTTTATCAGCAGATATGCTCTATAAACACAGTAAGGTAACGCAGCCAATAAGATACTTCAAATGTATTCTCATGGGCTGCATGAATTTTGATTGGTTGTTTTAAAAGCACTGACAACATCCTTGCATGCAATAGTCCGTTTAAAAAACTGAAATGGATTCAAAGTGGTTAATTAACAACGGAAATAATAGCTTCGTAAAAACCTGAAGTAGAAGCGGAAAGAGCATAACTTTCATTACGCAAGTGACTCCGATTACGCCAAAAATTCTAATAGGTTTTCACACAAACATTTGAAAGAATTCCAATTTACAAATGGCTGCCAGTAAAATGAAAAAACACTATTAGCTGTTCTGGACGAGCTGAAATGGAACGGAAAACCAAATTTAAACTAAAATATTACGTTTTTAAATGGCCCGACCGCTCTCTAATTAAACTGTAATAGTTCAACAAATTGTTGAGACAAGTAGGTTGCGAAAATCTAGCTGAATTTAGCGTCCCAAGCTATTAAATAACGTAATGATACAACCGATGTCCGTCAAAAATTAAATTTTGTCTGTAGAAAATATCAAAGATTGCAGGTTTTTTTAACTACTCACTTTTTAAATTCAAGACTATTCCAATCTTTGGCAAAATCTTTTTAAGCTACAAAGCTACATTTTTTTATCTATATTAAACTCCAAGTGCTGAATGAATAATAACTGTTCAAAGATGGTGTCTCCAAATAGAATCACCACCTTGAAACGACGTTATCATAGCTAGCCCGTCGTTTTCGAGAAAGTAGAGTAGAGTAGAGTAGAGTAGAGTTAAAATTAACCCTTTTCACGAAAGCATAGAGTTAATTTAAACTCTGGCATTTTTAACTCCTTTTAACCCTCAAGTTTTTAACCCTGCAGGGTTAAAGAGAGTTAACAGACGCTGAGTTAAAATTAACTCCACGCTTTCATGAAAAGAGTTAATTTTAACTCTACACTACTCTACTCAACTCTACTTTACCCTACCCTTTCTTGAAAAGGCCCTAAGTAATTTTAAAGCATTATGAACCATCCAATGAAATTATGTGTTGTGCTTTCATTGGTTGGATTATCTTGCCATTTTTAAAGCTTTATTACGCGCGCAAAACGTGGCAATAACAATGTAAAGCCATAGTAGATTTTAACTCGTTTAACCCGCGTGCTTAGACGCGGGTTAAAATTCAATGTAAAATAGCGAGAGCGAGTTAAAAGAGTTAAATTTAACCCTTTCATGAAAAGGGTGGAGTTAAATTTAACTCTGCAGCTTTTTAACTCTACGTGTCGTTTATGAAAAGAGTAGAGTTAAAAGAGTTAATTTTTAATTCTTTTCGCGAATGACGGCAGAGTTAAAAATTTTAACTCTGCTTAACTCGCCGAGTTAAATTTAACTCTTTTAACCCATTCGCGAAAAGGATCGAGTTAATTTTAACTCGTTTAACCCATTCGCGAAAAGGCCCCTAGACAGGGCTTGATAAGAAAATAATTTATAGCCGGATTGCTCCACTGGGTAGTTCTGCAGAGTCCAAAAAGTGACTACCTTGGTTTTTTTCCCGACCTCTATATCCACATTCACTTTCTTGGAAGGGTGAAGGGAAGAATTTCTTAGAGGGGGATGAAAATGAAAAATTAAGAAAATAGGAAAACTAAACGTTTCCTTGATGTAAAAGTAGAAGGCATCAGACTTACATTTAACAACACAAATACACATACATAGTGGAAGAGTCCATAAACACATACCGTCCAACAATTTTCGAGTCTGTTTACGTATGATGCGAATGAGGGTGGAGTCTAGGGGGGCCAGCTGTTGCAGTTTACCAATCAGACTTTCAACTTGTTTAAGGGAACGATGCTTGGCATAGACACAGGCGAGCAGGATACGTTGCTGACCAACGACTGAAACAACAATAACAAGATGAAACGATTAACTAAAATTAAAAATCTAATCAAAAGCTCAATTTGCATACTATAGGCACTGTAGTTGTTAGTTGCAATTCACAGAGTTGCCATTCATATTTATTTTATTTTATTAATTATCTTTTTCAAACTAAGCTTTTTAAGATTGAAACATAAAATCTAGTTTGAGCTGAAACTGAACAATTTCAGACCTGAAACCGAAATATGGAGGATGAAACTGATAATAATTAAGGAATTATTGGAATTGAAACTGAAACCGAAACTACAAACTTCAGAGCCTAAACTGGAAACGGCACAGCTTCAGATTCCACTGATGCTGTAAAGAATTTTTAAATTGTATTATTCATAGAAATAGAAGCTAGTGCTATCACGACAGACGGAAGCACATTTTAAAAAAAAACTAAAGTTTACAGGTGTTGAAATCTTTGAAAGTTGAGTACTTTTTCTAGTTTTAAGCTATATACTTCTTCGGCATCTGAGACGAAAGCCTATCAAAGATCAAATAACGAACCGTCTGTAGAAGTATGTAATGTTAGCTATTTTTGTATAATCAAGCTGCAGTATATTTCCTTGCCAAATTTTAATATTTTAATAATTTTAATTTCCAATTTGGCTTTCAGCTTTTAAATATTTTAACTACATCAAAATTTTTTGAAAGCTATTTACTTCTTTAGATACTGTTGTCAAAGATATTTTAAGATAAGAGAAATTTTATTACCAGTATCTCAATTCTAACACTCTTTTCTGAATGAAGCGTTTGCTGTTTTCAAGATTCTGTTCAGAAGGCACTGTCTGTCTTTAGATACCCAGTATAATAGCACCGTTGATTGTCGAAACAGTTTGCTCGATCATCAGACTTTAGACAAGTTTTAATGTATGCTGTGTAACCTAACAGCATTTGAACCGAAGCTAATTCAAAGTAAGCCAAAGGTTTAAAATCCAAAGACCCAATTGTTTATTACCGCTTTATTCGAATTGTATTGCAGCTTTGCTTTGTCATTTTGATTGTACAAGCCTTGCAGGGACCTGCATCAAAAAATTTCACCAGGCCTTATCTGGTCGATCCAACAACCGGACCCGGGCCGGCCCACTGCAAGCCCGGCCCTGAGCCCGAGGCCCGATTATGGCACGGGCATAACTCTAATTTGGGTCTTGTGAGGAAAGCGTTTTTTCTTTAGTATTTTAGGCTTTCTTTCCACTTAAAGAGTTTAAAGAACTGCACAAATTTTTCTGTTTTCTAGAAAAGTGCTCCTGTGTCCCTGTCAGAAGCGGACAGATAAATTATAAGTAACATGATCTGAGCGCTAAAATTTTGAGAAAAAGTTTAAACCTTTAGCAACAATTTATTTGTCTATTAATCAGTACCGTCCAAACGTTTGACAACATTTCCCCCGTAGCGAAAACAAACAAAATGGTCTGACGTACAACACGGTAAAAATCTTTAGCAAAATTGCACATCTCCCGAAAGCACAGTGTTACAAAGCGTGCAACAAAACGACAAGTTAGTCGCCATCTATATGTACTGTACTGTACAGCCTACTTATGTGTATCTACTGCACTTACGTAACTGGTCCCACAACTGTTGCCACTTATCCGAGAGCGTAGGCGGCTGATAGGGCGTGGAGGACCGAATGGAGCCCAGCCAGGGTACGGTCAGAAACTGTTGCGTGATCAGTTGCAAGAGGCGAGGCCAATTACCATCGCCACAGAGCAGCATCTCACTGGTCTGAAAAAAGGGAAGAAAAACATTTTTAAGCATTTAGCAATGAACTCCACCAAATACATATTGATGAAATGTGCAACTGGACGATCTATCGATTGAGTATAAACAAGCCAAAATTGTCTGTAAGGCTTGGCAGAAATTTTAAAAAACCGATTTCCTCGAAGGTGGGTCCACAGTGCTCCTCTCGACACCTTTGCGCACATATACATTACTTGTACGTATATTTGCGTGTCTTTTGTACTTGAACTGATATAGCACTGTGGGGCGGTTGTTCATTTCATTCCCTTGATTCCCTTGATAATACAGTTAAAACGTAGAAAATAGAAGCCGGAAACAATGGTTGGAACAACCGCTAAAACATTAAAAGGTAGTTTGTAAGGTAGTTTGTGGGGGGGGGGTTTCACCCCCCAACCCCCCCCCCCCAATGACATACACCTGGCTATGCATGCTCCATTCTTCTAGAAGAGTCCTAGAAATGTGAAAGAGGTTTCCGGCCCCTCAAGACAAAAATGGTGAAAGAAAAACAAGCGAAAATCAGTGAAAAATTTTAAAGAAAAATAATAGAAAAAAGAGCGCGGTTGGGGAACTCTCCGGGGGGGGGGTACTCCCCATCACATTTCGGGAGTCGGCTGCCAAATTTTCAAGGTTTACCGTCCCCCAACCAAACTTTCCGGTGAAACTATGCTCCCCCCACTCGGCTGCACCATAATTTCCTTGGGGGGGGTACCCCTGCCCCCAAACATTTTGATCCAATTTACCCCCCAGCTGAGTTTTGACTTACCCTCCCCCAACCTTCGGCTACCGCCCCCAGCAATTTTTGGACCCAACAGTTAGCTAAATTTGGGTAAAAAATAGTCATGGTTTGAAAAATGTTTCTCAAATTTTGGCTTTGAAATCGCTTTAAAATAATGTAAAAATGGCTAAAACGTTAAAAACAAGCCTTATTTTGAAGAAAAAGGGTGAAAACTCAAAAAATTTTTCATTTTTTGGCCATTTTTGGAAATTTCTGAGATACAAATTTGGGGGGGGGTTCGGGGGGTACCCCATCACATTTCGGGGGTCGACCACCTACGTTCCAAGATTTACCCCCGAGACCCAAAGTTTCAGGGAAACTAATGACAAATTTTCGCGCCCAAAAATGACAATTTTCGCGACCCCTCCCAAAATTTTCAGATTTTTGCTACCCCCTCCCCAGATTTTTGGCCCAAAAGTGGTCAAAAATGGCATAAAATCGAAAATTGGGGGGTCCCCCCAATCTCCGTCGGAACCCCCCTCTTGCCCAGCCACACCTATGGGCCCCACCCCCACTATGCAAATATAGACATGTGCGTAATAATACAGTCTAGTTGAGCTAGGTTAGCTAAGTGCGGAACAGTTTAGCAAGGGTTTTCATGGTTTTCCGGTTTTTGAATGCTTTTGCACGATTTAACGATCTAAAGCAATATCCTATAAAATAGGAAAATACTTACGTGACTTTCAGAAAATTAAATTATGGGAGCCCCTGACGAATACAAAACTTGAGCAAAGGTAAACCAAAAGCTTGACCCATTCCACGAAAACCATGCTGTGAACTGCGAATTGCTATCTCACACGCACCGCAAAACACTGCTTGAAACCTTACGAAATACTTACGAACCTTACTGTCCGAAATGATAAAACATTAAAATTCAATTCAGTAACTAGGTCAATAACTTGCGTAAATTTGGGCAAAAGGAGGCTGTCTGTCAGATGTGAGAATGTGAGATTGCCGCTACCCGGTTTGTGACAATTTATAACCAACATTGTCAAGTTGCAACATATCGGAGAGACTGCTAATAAGGAACTGTTCTCAGGGGATGCCGAACTAATTTGCATAAATACTGACTTTCTTGAAAACTGCAGTTGAATTAAGGTTTAAGGGGGGCAATGAAAACTTCAGTGAAACTGGAAATTGTAAATTCGGTGAAGGGGGGAAGTGCAGCTAGTAAGTAAAAGTAAGTGCAAAGCTCCAACAGTTCTTGCTAATACACAAAATCAAAAAATAATTAAAATTAATATTTAACTAACTTAATTACATAAACTAATGTGCAAACAATAGGCCAGTCTCCCTTCGGCTAAAAAACGAACACAGCAGCATACTAGGCCAATGCTGAAGATAGGGGGGAATATGATTAGAGATGGGATTCCTTAGTGCAAAACATAGCTATTCTCCGTGTAAGTAGTTCTGCCTCCAGGCAGACAAAAATGTCCGCATTTTTGGGAAGGAAAATGCGGAGACCGTTTGCTGCAAAAACAAAGAGGCAGCTTATGTGTAAAAGGATTGCACTAAAGTAGTGCATCCAATCTCATCATAAATTTGTTACAAACATAGGTGTAAAGCAAAGCATTCCGGAAATTAATGCAGTCAGTCTGGGCTGACAGTTGCAAAAACTTGTCGCTTTGCTCGCTACGCAATTTGACTTTTAACTTATAAGTATGAGTTATTTAAAACTTAGTGAGAAGTAAAATTCTCTGTTTGCGTAGTTATATTATATTTGTTTTGGCTGAGTTTGGAGTTCCTGAGCTTAGAAAATCTCTGCTTCGAAACGACGTTTTTAAAGTAGAACAGTGTTCTGAATCCTGATTAAAGAATAAAAAATTTATACCTGTCATACTATTTATATTGTTTGTGCATACTTAAATCCCAAATATTGCATTGTATTTCAAGCTTTGGTGTTGTTGGTAATGCTCAAGTGAAA
Organism: Trissonchulus latispiculum; assembly: GCA_030248195.1. Lineage (NCBI taxonomy): Eukaryota > Metazoa > Nematoda > Enoplea > Enoplida > Ironidae > Trissonchulus > Trissonchulus latispiculum. The sequence continues at coordinate 25,722 of JASAND010024511.1, forward strand.
ACATTGACTGAAAAAGATTTTGCTTAGAATAAAGTATGCGTAGACTTAGGGTTTGCCTAGCGGCGCTCAGGGTCTGCCTAGCAGCAAGGTTTGCGTAGCGGGAAAAGGTGCCCTTTAATAGCATGACACAACAAAATGGCTCCCTGTGCCGATGATTTCTTCTACCTGTCTGCGTCAGGCACAAGTTTTGACAGATGATTCCACCAAGACTGGAAATCGTTTGCGTTTTTATGAGAAGGCAAAACACAAAAACCTTCCAAGATAAACACAAAATTCAGAATTTTTCGGTTCGGAAAAAGCATAAAAACCCAACAGATAAGGATAAAATAGCGTTTTTGTGGTTAGAAAAGGCAGAAATCTTACACACAATTGGAAATTCTGGATTTTTGTGTTCGGGAAAATGCAGTAAAACCCAACAGAAAAATGAAAACGTTGCGGTTTTGGGTCGGGAAAACGCTGTAAAAACCCATTTAAGAATAACAATTGCCTGCATTTTTGGCACGGGTAAATGCAGGAAAACAGACGGCCCGAACTCTTCTTTAGGGTGTGTCCAGGAAAATTAGATCTAAAATTTGCTGAGGCTTCTGCCTTACCGCCCGAATCGTGGTGCTCCGCGGCGTCACCTATTTTAAAGGGTTTTCGACCTTTTGATTCGGCACAGGCGTCTAGCCAGGCTGTGGCCACTGAAACGCTGGTTCTTCTTTCAGGGAAGGGCCCTCCGCTTTAAATCGGGGCAAATGATTTCATTCAGTGATTTTGCCCCACAAAAGTTCAAAAAATGGAACTCAACAACTTTAGCGGCAGGAGATGATACTCTCGCAATAAAGTCGATATAGGTGGCCAAAGTTTCTTGGCCATTATTGACTCGTGGGCCTCCATTTCCATTATTGGCCCACCAGTTTTGGAAAGGTTTCCCCGAGCTAGTGTCACAGTCCGTTTACAAGTACTGGATCCTAATTCTGTAACGGTAACGGTAGCGGTAACTTTAGCAAATGCTCCACTTAAATTGGCTAAATTATGGTGTAAGATTACACATCTGAATGGTCTTTTTATGTCGCGCCGGATTTTCACAGGGAAATTTTAATCGGATATAATGAAAAATTATAATTGGGAATTGCCTTTTTCTCGTAAATTGCTGCATTCCCCGAATCTGCAGGAGTCTTGCAACCATTGTTGTCACCTGCTGAAAATCACTAAAATCCGTGGTGAATAATCTGTGGTGGATTCTGAAACCGTGTCAAGGCTGGGTCGATGCTCCTCACCCGGTGACCGGTGACCCGGTACAAAACGTGAGCCGAACTGATCTGTCGACCCGGTTACATCGCTTTAATAAATAACACTTTTTGTAAGCTGAAACGTAAGTACACTTTGTGTACGTCTGTGTAAGTGCGTTTCACATTTTAACTTTAGAGTTGAGCTTTCAACAACAGGCATAGTAAACCAAATTGTCTACAATAATATAGTGTATTCGAAGTAGCGGTAGTAGAAGCAGTACTGGCGGTGGTAGATGTTTCTTTATCGTCGTCCACGAAATAGTTAAGTCGATTTCCTACAGCAAAAATTTAAAGTCTAATAAAACCAGCATGAGTATGACGTTGTTAGCAATACTTCTCTGCGTATTCCAAATTAATGTCTACATTGCAGACTGAAATGAAATTAATACATTCAGCAGAATTCAGTGAAGATGTAATTTCCGAAATTCCGATAGAGCCTACTCATTGAAACGAAGTCTCGGAGACGGCAAGACATAAACCGCTAAGCAAGCAGGCATAAGAAATGTTGATAAGCCTGGTATGAAAATTCAGCTAAACGGTCGGAGCTGTCGTGGCAAAGCATGTCAGACTGCAGATTGGAAAAGTCATGCCTTAATTCCGACAGGACAATTCTTTACTTTTACTCCTGAATGTGGTTTAACCTATAAGTTTAACTTAGCTCAGTTCAGGGTTATGTTTTAGAAATGCATACTGGCTAACGTCTTCCATGTTTGACGTACCTCCTATCTCTCAGTGGAAAAGTGGAAAAGCCAAGAGACCCATAGAAGTATAAGGTAAACATCCATAAGAAATTATGGTAGAAGGCTTGCTTACATCAGTGGACTACGTAGTGGTAAGAACGTCTGGCAACAGATCGATAGGGATGGACTTCAATTCCCAGCCACACCAAATCTTTATTTTAACTCCTAACGGATGTTGAAGCTTTAAAGTTTCCCCTTGCTGTGTCTTTGGCTCTGTTTCATTGCCGGTATTGAGTGCTTGATGACTGAGTGCGTGAGTGCTGATCTTCTCTTCAGTCCAAAGACGCGTGCTTGAAGCACCACACCGTTACTTATTGTTTTCATATAACTACATACTAGTGCACCATACAATGAAGTGTATCATTTACACACCATACTATGCAATGATTTGTTTCTATGTAATTGCTAACCACAGAAAAACATAAACAGTTGTTTTTCTTACTCCTTGCATCTTTAGGCTTCGTTGTGCATATATCACTGCGCACAAAAGGTGTCCTTGGATGGGGAAATTCAAGAGAACTAACATATCTTATATGACTCGTGTGATGATCTTCTTCTTTATCGTCCTAAAATTGAAAATTCCCGTGTACGCTCTTTATTTTTTTAAGAAGTATAGCTGATACCTATCATTTAGTCGAACTGAATTTTGATTGCGGAAATTTTACGGAACAGCATTCTTCGTCCAGAATGTATGTAATACACTAACATTGTGTAAAATTCAGTTTATTGATTTTGTCTTTTATTTGAACTAGATTGTTCACTGCAAGATTGCATGAAAAATGCAATAAGTTAAGATGACTAAGGATTTTAAGAATTGCAACGATTATTTATGGTATTATTAATATTAATTCATGTTAGGTCTCATCCCAGCACGAAAATTGGGAAAGTTACTGTGTTTGAAGAACACTGTACAAAGAAACACCAGTGACCACCTCAAACTGCAAAACTGAAGATACATAAAATTCAAAAATACTTCGTGATCCGTACTGAATCCACCCGCAGTACAGAACTGGTAATAGTCCCCACGATTAAATTCCTGTTGCCATGTTTCTCCCAGTCTGGTTCTCAGTCGACCTTCTGTATCAGATTCAGCCTCACTGAGCTGCCAGTCGAAATGGTGTAAAGCCAATTCCTTGAACGTGACATTTTGACCAGACCCAACGGGGAATTCTACCAGTGTTTTTCCATCTTCGTCTCTAAAATACAACTAATTAGCCAACATACAGTGCGTATCCATGTTAAAGCATTTGTCCTGCTTTCACTGTGTACACTTTTAGAAATCTGAAGAAACAGAGTAAAGCTCTAGATGTCAGAAATGTGTTTAGTTGTGTAATGTATGAACACAATTACTAATAAATTGCCTAAATTCTAAATTTATTTTTATTTTATTTTTAAAATTTTATTTCATGTATTTGTGCATTTACCTTTCAACAATTTCAACTCCCAGCAGTTTAGCATAAACAGTATCTTGCGGGCCGCCTACGCAGACTGACATAGCATTTATTTTAGGGTAGTAATCTGCGTATACAAGACACATCTCACTTTTGGTACTGTATCCTCCCTATAATTATAATATTTATTATATAGTGAATTAGAAATTTAAAATGGTTATTCATGTAATGAATAATGTGAAACAGTTCTGATCAGAGCCTTGAAGTGGCATTTCTTTGTAGCTGAATATATTGTGTTCGTTAGGACAAGTTAAATGTAGTTTTTGGGTTATCTTTGATCACTTAAATTATGATTCGGTTTTGTGAAAGGTTGGCGAGGAATGAACCCAAGTTGGTTATGTGCAAGGAGATTCTTTACAGAGAAAATTTTGTAAGCCCGCCCATCAACAGTTTAATATACCTATTTCAGATTTTATGTAAACCGTGAAATGTTCGTGTAATGTGATGTAATGCTCATGAACTTAAAAGCTCTTGTCAAACGCTGATATTATTTAACACATTAAACCTGAATCGAATCGAAGTCCATTATTTCTGGCTTTAGTTGTAAATGTAGAACTAAGTTTAAATTTGGATCAGATTCAATTAAATTTAAATAAACCGAAATTTAGATTTAGATCCAATTAAATATAAATACAAACTTAGATTTACTTGTACTATTTATGTTTAGAACATACGCGCATAGCCAGTTGAGGGTGTCTGTCTGAAAGCGCTGAAAAGCTAAACAGCTGAAATGCACATTGCACTTGTGCACATGGCCTTGTGTACTTGGCTTTTAACTTGGCTAGAATTGATAACATTTGTTCTAGTTTTAGCGAAATTGAGTAGCTTGGGTTGTGAGTTAATGGAATTTAATGACTCCTCAAAATCGTACCATGACAGGTTCAGTCCGGCGACTTGTATCATAATCACATTCCAATATTATGGTATCGTTCTGAAAATAAAAGCTGACACCAGAAAATGAAATTTCCCAACAGTTAACACTACTGAATAGCCAACAGCTTGAAGGCATTCACATAATGACAACTTTAGGTCATGGCAAAAACTTGGCGATACAAAGCTTTCCAAAATTTCTTGCCTTGAAATTAATATAAAGCTTCAGTTTTACCTGTAGTATTTTCACCGGGTCACTCGTGTATCGAGCATCCTAAAAATAAAATTTAACGTCCAAGTTGTGTATGCTAACTACCGGTTTACTATCCGGCAACTAAACCGGTACCTAAACGGCGAAACGAAAGAAGGTTTTTAAAAGTACTTCCAAAGGTGCAACCCGTTTTACGAAACAAAGAAAGCCCTAGCTAAAGGTACCTAAATAAAGCAGGAATAGTATTTGCTGTATAATTTATGGTGGTTTAATAAGGCAAATGATGATAGCAATAATGGAGAATAATAAATGTTACTACTGGCCGCAACACATACCAGAATACTAAAACAACTGACCGATTAGCACACTTAGCTCATGGTTGCTGTTTATGAGCCATGTCATACAGCCAACGATTACACACATTTTCTAGATTAGAATAATTAATTGTTAAAGTTACTAAAGTAATTTAGGGATTGATTACAGTTAGTAAAGTAGGTTTTTAACATATACGTAAAACGCTTACCTAAAGGAGCACAGTAAAATGAATGCTTTTTCAACATATGCAGCCAACAGCAAAGGACAAAAATAATTAGTGCAATTGAATTAATTTTTTTGTTGTTATTGATTTAAAAACGAAATAGAAGGGTTTGCACTATACTACGACCAAAAAATGTGTGTACAAATGAGATTTCAAAAATCCGGAAAAATTTAAGAATTCGGATTTCATTAACCGGAAATCTCAAATTCTTAGTTTTTCGCCAAATTTTTATTGACATCAAAATTTTGTTTTTACGATCGAAAGAACGAAAGATTGATCATCTTACTGCTAAGCGACAGCTTTTACTTCCTTGTTTGAACTTACAGTATGCAAATTAACTTTCGTCCCGTTTATCATTGTTTACTCGCCTGTGTTAGGGGATGGTTTTTTGTTATGGATGTTATGTCTGGATTTCTGTCACGAATGACTTAATGTGTTCCTGTTCACCCTGTTTTGTTATCCGTTATTGAACTTTATTAAATTTGTTTTGATTATTCCAGTTTATTTGTGATTAGGGTGCGCCTTTCACAACATGGTGCCGAAACCCGGGAACAATCTAATAAGTCCTTTGATTATCTCTGTTTTAGAGATAAAGTTTATTGATCTGTTTCTTTAATTTTTGGCTCAGTTTTGTTTGATTATGTTTCTGCGTCCAATTTCGGCACAGAAACACGCTTGCATAAGCGCTTGAAAGAATTTTGAGATCTCAGTCTTTGAGATCAACCTGTTGAGCCAAAGTAATTTTTGGAACAGTATCATAGTTTTGTTAATAAGGTAGCCTCGAGCTACAGGAGTAGTATTTAAAAGGGTGTTCTGGAACTGATTTGGCTGTAAGTATTACAGTCCAAAAAGAATTTTTGAGTTTATTGCAGTTTTTGCAATAAAGAGTTTTGAGTTCGGCGATTGCAGTTTTTGTAGTACCAGTATTTAAGTGCAGTAATTGTAGTTTGTGCAGTACCTGACAACTCAATGGCCGACAAGGTAAAGACAAAGCTGATAAAGCAGCGTGGTGCCTTAAAGGCACATGCAACCAGATACCGGACCGAGCTGAAGAGGTTATTAGCTCTGGATCTTGAAGCAGATCCTGATATTTTAAAAAATGCTGGTGGTAATGCCAAGGAAATTCAAGCTAAGATTTCAGTTCTCGATGAGAAGATTTTTGACTTATGTGAAGACGAAGAGCTTGAATCTCAAATTGAAGCCGCCACGAAGCTGCAAGAAACGCTAAGTCAAGCTGTCACTGCGTCGATGACAAGAGTGACTAAGATTGAAGCTTCGAGAACCAACCCAAGTGGACGTTTGAACCTGAATGATTCCACATCTAGTAGTGAAACTCGCACAGAGAAGAGGACAGCAAAGCTGCCGAAGCTTTCAATTGGCAAGTATGCTGGAGATCCTCTCAAATGGAGGGAGTTCTGGGATAGCTTTGAATCAGCTATCCACAATAATGATCATTTGATTGCAGTGGACAAGTTCAATTACTTGAGAAATCTGCTGACCGATGACGCTGAACGAGCAATCAGTGGAATTTCAGTCACCAATGCTAACTATCAAGTGGCTGTGGACACCATTAAAGAGAGATTTGGGCGGGAGCAAACAGTTATCTTTGCCCACTTCGATGAGTTGTTCCGTTTGCAGCCCTGCGAATCAGTGACAACGAAGTTGCGGTTCGTCTACGATGAATGCGAAAGGCATGTCAGAGGATTGGAAGCATTGGGTGATACAGATGGCCGGTTTGGAATAGTTTTTGTTCCACTGATTCTTTTGAAGTTGCCGGAAGATATTAGAGTTGATCTGAACCGGAAGAATGGATGCAAAGATTGGGAGTTGAGTTCACTTCGTCAGATGCTGAAAGAAGAAATAGTTGCTAGAGAATTGGGTGAGCGACGGTCAGTTTGTGATCGTACATTCACCAGCATAAAGAAAGAGAAGTATCAGAAGCATGCTACAGATGAAAGTCTGCTTAGCCAAGCCAAGCCTCAACGGAGGTGTATTTTCTGTGAAGAGCAGCATTCTTCAGACGAATACAGAAGATTTCCTGATGTGACGACCAGGAAAGCACAGCTGAAGGATCGATGTTATCGATGTTTGAAGACAGGACATTTGTCGAATGCATGTCCTAAGCCAATGACATGCTACCATTGTAAAGGAAGCCACCACAGAAGCCTGTGTACTAAACGGTTTCCTTCCAGTAATTTGGCTCCAAAGCCGGAACCAAGGTCGAAGACACATGAAGACAAGCAATCCGCGCTTTTGACCTCTAGTCAAAACGTGCTGATGCAGACAGCAAGGACATCCGTTTTGGATTGTTCTAGTGGCAGAGTTGCTGAGGTCAATGTTTTATTTGACACTGGAAGTCAAAGGTCGTACATCACAGCGGATGTGATGAAAAGATTGAAGTTGAAGCCGAAGGATCATGAAACGATCCATGTAGCCACCTTCGGTGCAACAGCAACGAAGACGTTGAACTTGCCTGTTGTTCAAGTAGTGTAGAAACTGAAGAATAATGACGTCATGACCATTGACGTGAATGTGATGCCAGTGATTTCTTGTCCGATTCAACGGGCGCCGGTGAATTTCGAGAAGCATAGTATTCTCACTGAACTACATCTTGCTGACAGTAGCTTAGGATTAGCTGGAACGACTAGTGTAGACGTTCTGATTGGAAGCAACTACTACTACGAACTGATAGAAGCTGAAAGCTTGACCCTAGACGACGGTTTAGTGTTGCTGAAATCAAAGCTTGGATGGATAGCCACTGGAACCTATGACGCAGCGTCAGTCAGTGTGTCATTTGCGTTTTTGTTGTGCTCAATTGATCCAAGTTTGGTTACCTCACTTGAAGACCAAATGGCAAGGTTGTGGGATCTAGATACTATTGGAATCAAGGATTGTCCAGTGGTATCAGATGACGACAAGGCCTTAGAGCATTTTAGTTCTACCATTCAGTTTTTGAACGGCAGATATTATGCTCGTTGGCCATGGATTGATGAAGATGTGAAGTTGTCCAGTCACTATGAGCTTGCCCTCTTAAGATTGAAGTCACTCCTACGCAGGTTGGGATCCGATGAATCTTTGAAGGAAAGATACAATTCTGTTCTTCAGGAACAACTGAGGATGGGAATCATTAAAGCCGTCAATACCGAACACAGTTCCTCCAATGTACACTATATTCCTCATCACTGCGTTATTACGCCTACCAAAGCCACTACCAAGGTAAGGATAGTGTACGATGCATCGGCAAAGACCAAAAAGGATGATCTTAGCCTAAATGATTGTCTTTACCGAGGTCCAGTTCTTCTGAATAATTTATGTGGCCTGCTCCTACGCTTTCGGCTAGGATCAGTCGGAATCATCAGTGATATAGAAAAGGCCTTTCTTCAGATTGGACTGCAAGAAGTTGACCGGGATGTGACAAGATTCATTTGGTTGAAAGATCATAAGAAGCCTTTGACAAAGGACAACCAACAGATTTTTCGCTTTTGCAGAGTGCCTTTTGGAGTTGTCTCTAGCCCTTTTCTGTTAGCGGCTACGGTTTCTCATCATTTAAAGCAGCATTCTTCCGATGTTGTTGCTAAGATTTTGGAGAATATATACGTCGACAATGTTGTTGTTTCAGTTGACACCACTGAAAATGCTATAGAGTTTTACAGAGATTCCAAGGCCATTTTCAGCGAAGCTTCAATGAACTTGCGAGAATGGATTTCCAATTCGACGGAGTTGACGTCTCAGCTTTCTCCTGCTGATCGAACCAGCGGAGATAACGTCAAAGTATTGGGTGTTGCATGGGATGTCCAGGCTGACGTGCCTTGTCTGCCGCCAGTAAAGTTTGATATTGGACAACCTATTACAAAGCGCAGCTTCCTGAAAGTGATTAGTCAGATTTTTGATCCACTTGTATGGCTTTCGCCTGTTACGATGGTGGCAAAACTTATTGTCCAAGATTTGTGGAGAATCAAGCAGCCGTGGGATACAGCTATTCCCCAAGAGTTCGTGCCTCGTTGTCTTCAAATAATAGAGGTTATGCCCGAAATCTCCAGATTTTCAATAGCTCGTTATTTTGGCTCACAAACTGACAAGTCCATAGAGCTTCATTGCTTTTGTGATGCATCTGCTAAAGCTTATGCTACTTGTGTCTATCTCTGTTTTCGAGATTCTACAAATAGCGAATATGCCACATCCCATCTTTTGTTTTCAAAAGTGAGATTGGCACCTCTGAAAGAGGTTACACTGGCCAGATTGGAACTGATGGCTTGTCTGATTGTTCATCGAGCCCTATCCTATGTGGAGAAACAGTTGGAATTGGTCGTCAGCAGAAAGATTGTTTGGTCAGGTTCAAAGTGTGTCCTCTATTGGATTAGAGGCACTCGCCTTCAACCAGTCTTTGTCGAAAATCGTTTGTCCGAAATCAGAAAGTACGAGTACGTCGAGCATAAGTACGTGCCATCTGCAGCTAATTCCGCTGATATACCCAGCAGGGGTTGTGATTTGAATTCGCTTCTCACCAATCGTCTTTGGTGGGAGGGGCCCAATTGGCTGATACTGAATGAAAAAGACTGGCCACCTGAGTCGCTGGAAGTTGAGTACCGAAAGGAACATGAATCAACTGAATCAGATAAGAAGGAGACCAGCGGTGGCTTGGTCGCAGATGTGCAGATGGAATTGGAACCACCGTTTGGACGCAATATAGCTTCGTTTTCTAAGTTGATCAAATTGGTCAGAGTGACTGCCTGGGGCAGAAGATTCGTTTTGAATCTTCGAATCTCAGGGCAGAAACAAAGCGGCCCGCTCACTGTGGATGCGTTGGCGCAAGCGACGAAACTGTGGGAAGTCTACACGCAGAAAACACACCTGATTCATATCCTAGATGACATTGCGAAGACGAGAAATACGAGCATTAATCGTTCTCTGCGGCCATTCGTAGACAATAACGGAGTTTTGAGATGCGGTGGTAGATTTGCCAACACCAGCCTTGACTATGATGCCAAGCATCCAAAGCTTTTGCCAAAGAATTCTCCCTTTACCAGGCTGGTCATCATAGCACAGCATGAGAGATTAGAGCACGCCGGTTTTCGGCATGTTCTTTCGCAGTTGCGATCAGAATATTGGATAATACATGGGCGGTCTATAGTTCGAAAGACGATTCAGAATTGTAGAGTGTGCAGAAAGTGGGAAGGAGGCCAGTTTTTGATTCCTCCTCCTCCACCTTTGCCGATAGAGAGAGTCAGAGAATCAGCACCATTCCAGTTTGTCGGGTTAGACTATCTAGGCCCTATCTATGTTATCTCCGAAGATTCATCCGAGAAGAAAGTTTGGATCTGCCTTCTTACCTGTGGTGTAGTTCGGGCCGTCCACCTGGAGCTAGTGCAAGATCTATCTGCCCAACAGTTTTTGCTGGGTCTGCGAAGGTTCAGTGCACGCCGTGGTTGCCCCGATGTTATCATATCAGATAATGCTAAGCAGTTTAAGGCTGCTAGTAAGATTATGCAGGATTCTCAGTCAAGGTTTGACGAGGATGTCCAAGATTACTGCTCTCACCGTGGCATTCAATGGAAATTTATTCCGGAGCGTGCTCCATGGATGGGTGGTTTCTACGAGCGGTTGGTCGGATCTGTGAAGCGAAGCCTGAGGAAGATGGTTGGTAAGTCCCGCTTCACTTCGGATCAGTTGACTACAACTCTAACGGAAGTAGAGGCGATCTTGAATAGCCGACCTCTGGTTTATTTCGATAGCGATTCAGAGCCAGGTTTGATCCTTACTCCAGCTCATTTCTTGGGTGGAAATCCTGTTTTAGGATTTCATCCGAATGATACGAACTGTCAAGACGAAGATTTCGGTGGCAAGGAAACTTCTGCTGATAGCCTTCTCCGTCTATGGAAGTCTTCACGAAAGCGTCTGGAGGAATTTTGGTCATCCTGGCGCAAGGAATACCTTAGTAGTCTTCGAAAACGGTCAATGTCCAAGGGTCCACGTGGGTCCTTTCCTTCTGTACCAAAATCCGGTGATGTGGTTTTGGTGAAGTCTGAACTTCCTAGGGGACAGTGGAAATTGGGTCGACTAACCCAGCTCAATTTGGGTTCAGATGGAAATTGCCGATCGGCCTGGGTCCGCCTTCCTTCTGGAAAGTCCATTCAGCGCCCCATCAAAAACTTGATTCCTATCGAGGTATCGTCAACCGCACCAGCCGCCGATTGTTTGGATAACGTTGCTGAGGAACTGCCACCTATTCCGACCGATGGTCAGCGACCACAACGCCAATCTTCCTCCAAATGCATTGAATGGATCCGGAACACTTTCGGGCGGGAGTGTCGCGAAGAACGCGAAGATTGATCGTCTTGCTGCTAAGCGACAACTTTTACTTCCTTGTTTGAACTTACAGTATGCAAATTAACTTTTGTTCCGTCTATCATTGTTTACTCGCCTGTGTTAGGGGCTCGTTTTTTGTTATGTCTGGATTTCTGTCACGAATGACTTAATGTGTTCCTGTTCACCCTGTTTTGTTATCCGTTATTGAACTTTATTAAATTTGTTTTGATTATTCCAGTTTATTTGTGATTAGGGTGCGTCTTTCACAACATAGAGCTCATTTCGCGGCACATTTTTGCTCTTGCAGGCTTTTCACAAAAATGCAAATTTCGGATTTTCAAAATTTTCGGGTTTTCAATACCCACAAAATGGGTATCATTCGAAAGCTCTTAACGGGCTGAATAGCTAGTGTAATAAAATGAACTCTCGAAAACTCACTCACTCACTCACTCACGAAAACCGGATTTACCTTGTTTAAAAAATTTCCTCCAACATCCCACAATACGAGCATCATTTGAAAGCTCTGATGAGCTGATCAAGTTTTCTAATAGAGTCAACTCGCAGGAATGCGCCCACTTCTCAGAATACACGAAAAACGTAGCTAGAGTTAAATCCAAAATTTGGTGCATTTCTAGACACTAGTTCTATTACAAGATTTGCATTACCTCAGCAAGCGCTTTCGAATGATACCCATACTGTGGGTATCAGAGAAAATACTTAAAATCCGGAAAATCCGGTTTCCGTGAATTCCGAGAAATGAGTGCATTTTCATAAGTTTATTAGATTAGATCTTGTTAGTTCACCTCAACAAGAGCTTTCGAACGATGTCCGTTTTGTGGGTACTGGAAACAAATTTTAAAAACCGGAAATTTTGAAATCCCACAATTCCGAAAACTGAATGCGTTTTCGTGAAAGGTTTGTAAGTGCAAACAAGTGCAGCGAAACCAGGTCCATTCTATCGTCAAAACAACATTCAAATTTCCATAATAATTTGGCGAAAAACTAAAAGTTTCGATGTTTTTCACCAAAAGAATCCCGTAATTCCGGATTTTTCCAAATTTTCGAAATCTCAAGTTTCTGATGATTCTAAAAATATATACGTTGTTGGGGTTTACTCCAAAGGCTTATCCGCCATGAACGGTCAACGTTTGTACACTGTACACACATTCTTTGGTCGTAAATTCTAGTGTTTTTCAGTTTCAGTCGGGAACACAAAATATTTTCAGTTTTAGTTTTAGTTTCAGTTCGGGAACACAAAATAGTTTCAGTTTCCTTTCCAGTTCACTTTTTGTTTCCTGCAGGGTTTCAGTTTCAGTTTCATTCAGGGTATTCAGAAAAGTGCAGTTTACAGCAACCAGAAATCCTATAAAGTATAAATTTATAATTATGTAGGCTCGCACTGCAGTATTTCAACTTTATGTCTTGAGGGAAGATTGAAACTAGCTTCAGTTTGACTTTCAGGTCTTTACTTGCTTCAGTTTCAGTTTCAGTTCCAGGTCTCCTCCCAAAATAGTTTCAGTTTATTTGTCTGTTTCAGTGTCTGATACTGGAACTGTACAACCTGAAACCTATTATCAGTTTCAGTTTCAGTGCCTGAAACATCACCAGTTTGAACCTGATAATTGAAATCGTAATGATTGTCTTCAAAAATTGGTTCTAGCTCCTTCCCGTTCCGAATGTGACGAAGACGCACTCCAACTCCTAAAATATTGACACTAATCTAAAAATAATTAACAACATAAAAGTCATGTCCATTTGTAAACATGCTTGGCTCTTGTGATCCATCAATAATGTACAAAGCTACTATCCATGTTTTTTTTCTCATTTTCATTTCGCCAAGGATCCAAAAACAACCAATAATTTTTTAACAAATCTATGTGAAAATAAAAACCTGCAAATTTTTTCTGTCAAATACTTATCAAAACGTTTGAATCAGCAATAGTTTAATTTCAAACTCAATGGTTGTATGACTGAACATGTGTGCGCAAACATTGACCGTTAATAGCAGATGAGCCTTTGTAATAAAAGACCAGCAATGTATATATCTTAAGTCCCAGAAACTTGAGGTTTTGACGATAAAAAAGATCGGAATCCCCGATTCCATTTATGGAAAATCTAATATTTTTAGTTTTTCGCAAATTTTTGTAATCAACACTTTGTTTCCACGATTGAATAAAGCAGGTACAACCATACATGTGCTTGGGGGGGGTTGGGGGTTTTCACCCCCAGACCTGGAGGTCACCCCGCCAGAGGGGGCCCTCACCCCCTTCCCCAGAATCCGGATTTTTCCGGTTTTTTGGGCAAATACCCGGAAAATCTGGTTTTCCGGCGGCCTTCGGCACATGTCTGGGTACAACTGCATATTTTCGCTCTTACAAGCTTTCCACAAAATGAGGCCCAGTTTGTGGATCACAAGGTTTTCATAATTTCTAATTTCCCCAATACACCACAATATGGGTAACATTTGAAAGCTGAACAACTTTTGTAATAGAGCGAACTCTCAGAAATACGCCTACTTCGCAGAATTCACGAAAAACTCTCTAGATAAAGTAAATGCTACTTTCGCGGCTTAGTTGGATTCGTCGTATTTGCGGAAGTAAAGTAGATTTTTTATTTTTTTAGTGAAAAGCTCATTAGAGCAAAAATATACAGCTTAACCAGCACTATTTGATCCTTGAAATAAATGTTTAATTTTAGATAAAGATAAGACTTTAAGATAAAATAGATAAAATAAAAATTTTAGATTTTCCGAAAATAAAATCATAAATTTTAACTTTTTCTTTAGTTTAGAAATCTTGAGTTCCTGACAAATTTTAAAAATATATACGTTGTTGGAGTTTACTCCAAAGGCCAATTCGCTATAAGCAGGCAAATTTTGCACAGTATAGTTTTTGATCGAACTAAGTTAAGTAGTTGACCTGACGTTGACAAGACGCCCAAGAAGTGCACTCGGCAAAACGACTCGGACGTACATTTGAGAGGACAGAATTCACAAACATTTCTGAGTAAATCGATTATAAATCATGCACATGTATCTTAATATAACGCTTTCTGTTTCGGCATCCATAGACCTGCCTGCCGCGGCCAATTTTAGTCTTGGTTTCATCAACCGGTTGTTTCTGGCCGGCTGGGACGTTTTCAGAGCCGGCCAACTAAGCTTTCGGCCGGTAAACAACGTTACAAATTAGACCTAGCATACCTGTTAAGTGTGCATGCAGGAATCCTGTCAATATATTAATTCCCTCAGGTGGAATCGCCTGAAAGAAAACAAATTTTAAGCCATGGAGTTTAAAAGATCAATAATTAATTAATCAATAATAATTAAGTAATCCATTACTTTATTACGATAATTAATCTATTACTCTATGACGATAATTAATTACCAATTTTGCATAATTGACCGGCTCACGACCTCGCTCTGGCAGAGACTGGATCAATTGAAGGAGGATTTACTTTGGATGGCAACCGCAACGATGCCAATGGAGGAATCCTGCCAATCCTTCCAACGGATGAATGCAACATTTATTTTGTGGTAAAAGAAAACATTACTGATTTGTCTTAGCAGGGCTGTATCTAAGGAAAAGTTATCTTCGACGTTTTCCATTGTAGCTATACTACAAAGTATTGTAGCTTTATTGTAGCTCTATTGCAAACACAAACCTGTGTGCATGAAGAATCGCAGAATGACCTCAGTGTGAACCTTTTCTGGCCCGGCGGAATCAAGATGTTTTCAGGACTAACTCCCATCGAAAAGCCCATGGTAGAAACATCTATGGGTCTGAGAGTTGGTGAGAAGTATAATCTCAGACCGGAATTGTCCGGAGCAATATCTAAAACGTAACATGGAAAAACATTTTGTTGGTCATAGAGCTAGGAGTGGTCTAGATTTTGGCCCGGACCGGACCCGCAATCTGCGGACCCTCAACTCATTTGATCCATACCCAGTGATCTTCTGGAGACTATTGGGCCCGCATGACCCACTTTTCAAAATAATGCGCTATGGCAAATCTTGTTCAATAATAAATAATTGGTTAATTTAGCTGTTTAAGCCAGTTAAGATGACTGCAGTTTTGTAAAAAGTAGCTCAGTTGAATATGTAAATTTTTTAAGATTAACTTTAAAATTGAAATTAAATTTAAGATACAATAATGATAGGAAAATCAAAAATTAAGGCACAAATGCGATATTCTTTCAGGAGTAGGCGGTGGTGAATGGGAATTGTTTCTTACGTACAATCAAATTTTACAGAGCTTTACAGGAAAACTTGCAGTCTGTTTTAACATTGTATACCTAGATAAGTTCTGGCCTGCACATTTTTTCAACATGCCCAACAGAGATGGAACCGGGTCACCGGGTCAGCGGGCCAACGGATCAGTTCGGGTCACTTTTTGGACCGGGTCACCGGGTCAAGAACTTCGACCCGGTCTTGACCCGGTTTTCTGAATTTACCCCTAATTCAAGAAAATTTTATCTTACCAAGCCAAAATTTTACCTTAAAGTATTGTTCAATGTCCAATATTAATCGGCATTTTTTATATTTTAGTCTTGAGCATTTTCGCAGCTTGATGTTATTTGAATCTGTTTGCATTTGGAAAATTAATGTCTAGCTTTTTAGCTTTAGCTTTATAAGTTTTGTGATTATTGCATAACACTATTCAGCAACATATGGTTTGCAGATTATTTTCGCAACCAAGGTAAATGTCGAAGGTAAGTGAGGGTAAGTAAGGGTCACCGGGTCAAGCCTAAGTAACCCGGTTGCATCACTGATGCCTAATTTTTACAGAAATCACTTAGCTAATACTAGATGTTAAATACTGTCGTTTTTCAAAACATTGAGACATGTAACAAAGATTTTGGGCCTGATTGTACGAAAAAACAGGGATGGCCAATGATAGAATCCGGCAAAGACGGAAATATTTTGAAATGTAAATGCTAAAATCTAATTTTCCTAAATTGCGAATGACCCACTTTTGACCCACTTTTGATCCGAGTATGTCAAACCGCTTTGACCCACACCCTATACGACCCAAGAGTACTCGTGACCCACCTGGGAGAGGTCATCATTCTTCCATTAGTTTGCAATGAATAGTCACTGTATTTTAGTCGTGGCCAACTAAAGTTAGCTTCGAAATTAGCCGTCAAACTCACTTTTCACATATGCAGAGTTATCGTAATGAAGTTCCATGAGAATGTAGGGACTATCACCTTCCTCCATAAGTGGATATCCCATGTCTTCGGGAAAAGACACTCCCTAAACAAAACGACTAATATAATATAGTAAGGCTTAACTGATAAGACAATTTCTCAGAGTATGTAACCGCGAGAAATTTAAACGTTTATGTCTCACAGCTGGTCTAATTCAGCTGGAAATAAATTCTCAAATGGCACTTCCCCAAAATAGTCACACTTGTCGTCGTTATAAGTGACTTTAATTCTCTATTACTTACGTCGCTTCCGACAGCCCAGCCTACGAGAACTCGAACAGCGCATCGATACATGGGCGATTTATCGGTCCCGTCTCTGGTGAAGCAGGGCTCTTGCTCGTTTACGTAATCACTCATATCCATGGGGCAGTGATAAACAGCAATATGATGCAAGAAGGGTTTATTGTTTTCATGAAAAATAGGTTCGTGCTATAAGCAAAATGTTCTAGTAAAATAATATTAATTATTATTATTATTATAGTAAACACATACAAACTGAACTTAATTTGCACAAATTTGCGGGATTCAAAACTGAAATATATACGTAATTTAAATTTAATTTACTTTGATGAGATGAGTCTTTCCCCAGTCAGGAAGCTTGAACACTTTGCATAGATAAAAAGTATGATAATCTTCGGGAATTTTAGCCTGGAAATAAACTATAAGAGATAGTGTTAAGGGTTGTTTATGTCATGTGTTTGAAAAAACATATCTGATGATAATCATGATAGATTTTCTTGGTGTTCGTGTTACTGACTTGAAAGTTGTATTCTATCCTTTTATCTGCTTAGGCATTGACCATTATTAATGTTACGAAAACGCTTGTAATTAAGATTAACCTATAGCCTATTGTTAGGACCATATTGCTTTCGTTGATTTCAGTAAAGGTGCATCCATAGCTCGAGACGCCAGTAGACGCGCGTCGACACGCTTATGAAAAGTCTGCATCCGTTCGCGAGTATGAATATGTTACAGTTAGATTTAAGGTGCTGGTATCCTTTTGTGCAGTGCTTTTGTGGTGATTTTTCGAAACGCTATAACTTTCGCAATTTTGGGAGTTTGAAAGAGCTTTCTACATCGTTTTAAAGCTTATAGTCTGTACATTAACATGAGCTTACGAAACTAGCAAAATTAGCAAAAAACTAGCTGAAATTTTCTGACATACTGACATTTGATAGACTGAATATAGACCAAAAATTTTTGAACATCGATTTCTCAAAACTGTAGAATCGGCCAAAATTTTTTCTTGTGCCATGATATGAAGGACATGTGGGCCGAGGGACATTTTTTTGGATTTGGCTCAACAAGTCTCAGTACTCCAGAAAATCCGGAAAATGCGCGATGACACGAAATTTCGCAACTTTCTGTTCAGTTTTCTCACACCTGGAGATGTTTTAGCTCAAACCAAGAAAAATGTCCCTCCGCAATAGGGCGAATTTTCATTCAGCCCAAAATCACGCGAATCTATTGGACAGTTTTTGAGAAATCAATGTTCAAAACAAAATAATCGCAATTTTGCCAAAATGGTTTTTCGGCGAATTCCCTAGCTTAAAGCAACGAACTCTAGCGAATAGGTATTGATAAAATGCGCAATTGGACGGTGTATCGATTGAGTATAAATAAGCCGAAATTGTCTGTAAGATTTGGCAGTAATTTTGAAAAAACTGATTTCGTCAAAAATGGTCATTTTTTGACACCAAAAACCGTTTTTGGCTTATACTGCCTTAACCACTAGAGGTAGCTCAAAAGTTGTAAAAGCAAAAATGTTCATTTTGGTGCCTTCTTTCCAGCCATAACAACCAATCCGGTGTAGCGACTATGTACTGAGAGAATAAAAGCAAAAACCAAAACTTTCTTATCTTTAAACCTAAAAATCCGGGACTGGTCCCAGAATGTTAAAGAGCACGAAAATAGGGTATTTGGAAAGTTTCATCCACTTTGATAAAGAATTGAAGCTTGTAGGGTCGAATTTACACAAAGCGATACCAGCACCTTAAGCGGCCAAAGCGACTCGTTATAATTTGAGGGGTCGACGCTCGTCTCTAGCTCGCGACTATGACTGCACCTTAATGAGTCTATTAGTAACATATCTTCTTTACAATTAATTAATTATAATGACCCTATTATTATAATTATCATACATGGACAATGTGCTTGGCTCTAGCCTGCACAGCCTTCAAGATCACTGCGCGGGGGTCAAACTTTAATTTTTCACGATATGTGTCGACTGTGGTTTTTACAAAGCTCTGTTTATGTCACGCACCTTTCAAGCCCCTCTGCCGAAAAGATTTACGTAATCCTCCAAGATTTTGACAAATGTTGAAAAAAAACTACTAACGTTTTTATTCTCTGGTTTTACTTAAATAGCAAAGGAATTTTATGAATGCAGTTAATTAATTCCGTTTTTTAAACTTTAGTCAGCATTATTAACCAATTTATAATTAGTTTTCAAAAGTCGATCCTATGACAAGTAACTTTAACAGTTTAAAAAGGAGTGGGGGTTTGGTAATTCCCTCAAAGCGCTGGGAGCATCCTTTGTGAAAACACTCAAATGTTTGGCTCTGGCATACAGTTGGAATTTTAACCAAACTGCTAGTGGGCAACAGCTGTGCAATTTTACGGTTTGGTAAAAGTCTGTATTAAAAACAAATCCGGCTGGGAAACATTACGAAAAAAATGTATTAAACAGCAAAAAAGTGAACAAGTGTTTGCACAAATCCAATACCTAGGAAAAAATGGAAAAAATGATCATGTCTTTGCAAAAACTACATTTTTATGATAGCAGCTCACGGGATAGCAGTTTGAAGATAATCATGAATCGCATAATCCGCCTCGACGAGACCTTTAAATTGACACACTTAGTTTAATTTCATGGTTCGCCTAGCTCAAGAAATGGCGGATTATTTGATTTCAGCAAAAATGGCAATTTTCAACTAAGAAAATAATAAAATCAGATATATTTCATTATAGAGAAAAGCTAGAAAATTGCTTCATAAAGCAAAAATGTAGAGCTCAACAGGATCTTTCGAATGAATAATACACAGTTACTGTGTTAGAAATTGGTAAAAACCGCGCTGAACCAAGACCCCCAGCAGTTGACAAAAATTTTTGATTGAGTAATGAAATCTTTATCTTTGCTCTTTCAGGAACCGAAAAAGTTTCTATAATTTTACACAATTTTAAGCAAAAATAGCAATTTTTTCCTAAAAATCGGATACATTTCAAGCTTACTCTTCATAAACGAAATAAGTATTTTCGTCAAAAATTAAAAAATAATAGATTCTTTGGGTTTTAGTAGCATGAAATTTAAAGAAGTAGGAAATTATTTGGTTTTTTGTATTTTTTCCATAATCTTTTCATACCTACGAATCGCGGTAGGCGACGGCCTTCCCCAGGATCCGGGATAAAATTTTGTTGCACGGGGTAAAATTTTGGTTGCGCGGGTGAAACGTTTAATGCGCTTTGCTGCGCGGGGGTATAAATTTTTTTGCGCGGCGATAAAAATTTTGTTGCGAGGAATATATCTTGATGCGCTTTGCTGCGCGAGTTAAAAATTTCGTTGCACGAGAGAAAATTCTAATGCGCTTTGTTGCGCGGGGCTAGAAAGTTTGCTGCTCTGCGATAAATTTTGTTTGCGCGGGACATAATTTTGATGCACTTTGTTGCGCGGGGGTATAAATTTTTTTGCGCGGCGATAAAAATTTTGTTGCGAGGAATATATCTTGATGTGCTTTGCTGCGCGAGTTAAAAATTTCGTTGCACGGGATAAAATTCTAATGCGCTTAGTTGCGCGGGGTGAAAACTATCATTGCGCGGGGTAAAAATATTTTTGCGCGTCGATAAAGTTTTACTGCGCGGGGGTAAAATTTGTGCTGCGCATTGCGCGGGGTAAAATTTTTCCTAGCCTGCACATGTGCAGGAGTTGTGCATGTATTGCCCATGCGTGATAATTATTCTATTAATAAAATATCTAGTACTGACGACAATTTATGTTAATTATTGTCGCATCATTTCCTATTGCTTACATCTTTAACCGTAAGATCAATGTGCTTGGCCCCATTAGGAAGGGGTAGATTTTCAGCTGCATTATCCACCAAAAGCATCACACTTTTCACTCCTCTGTTGTGAAAATCATGCTGTAAAAATCTTTCTTCTGACTCCGCGTCAGCTGTCCCCATTGCCCAGATCAATCGAATGGTGTCATTCTAAACAGAAAAATAAATTGCTTGCCACATTAACTTAGTTTTGCAGAACATTTGAAATAAAAAAAGAAATTCTAATATTAAACGCTGTTCTTCCTAAAATGTGTTTATTTTTCATAAAAATTGCCAAAAAATAATTATGTGTTAAACGTCGAGGAAAGTTTTTGTAAGGATATAGATATTTTATCAAAAGGTAAAATGCGATTCAGCACTTGCAAAAACTTGTAAATCGTGGTATAGCGGGGGCTAGTACCTAAACCTTCGTACTAACACCGTTGCCACACCCGAAAATAACGGATACGGAGAACCGTAGCACTGATGGATATCGAGCCGAACGGATACGGAGAACCGTAGCACTGATGGATATCGAGCCAACCACAACAGTCTCGCGGTAAATTGTCTGCCTTAAGGAGAGAGATGACTCTCCACTCTCAGTCAGATTCAGATGGAGCTGCCTACCTAGTCAGGAGCTCAGTGACATCATAATTAAGTACATCATAATTAAAGGGGTAACAACAATGTAATAAAGAAAATAACAACAAGTATATTAGATATTAATATATTAGAATTAGATACATAAACACACACACGCAAACACACACACACACGCACACACACATACACACACGCACATACACGCACACACGCACATACACACACAAACACACCCACATACACAAACACACACACGCACACATACACACACATACACGCACACACGCACATACACACATAAACGCACACACAAGCACACACAAACAAACACACACACACGCACACACAAACACACACACACACACACACACACACACACACACACACACACACACACACACACACACACACACACACACACACACACACACACACACACACACACACACACACACACACACACACAACACACACACACACACACACACACACACACACACACACACACACACACACACACACACACACACACACACACACACACACACACACACACACACACACACACACACACACACACACACACACACACACACACACACACACACACACACACACACACACACACACACACACACACGCAAAGAATTTAATCGGCGGTCATCAAACACTAACTTTAGCATTTTCATGTTGTCAGATCTGAGCTCCGATCTAGTTTCTAGTAAACTGTTTATGTGGCACACATATATATATCATTTTTCCAATTTGTGTACCCATTTGTACTAAAATATTGTCGAAATATTACACAACAGCAATTAATATGAAATTAAGTCCTGGCACCACTGATGGCACATGAACGGATTTTACCAATTCAGCCACGCAGTATGCTGCTTATCTGAAAAATGTTCTCATTTTTATCACATACATTTATTATCCAATCTTCTTTGTCGCAGGTTGACAATGGTCGTTTGAATCGAGCAATAGTATGAGTATCGTTCTGTGATGCTGAAATCAAGTCATAATTATTCGTTCCATCTGCTAAAGGAAATGCATTTGCCACACCATGACGATCCTAAATAATAGAAATTCATAACTTGTTACCCGGTAGGCATACCTGAACGGGAGCTCAAATTTCACTGTCCCTTGTGGAAGCAAATTTGGGCTACAGCTACTGACAAGGGCTAACACTACCTCTTGAACATGTCTGATTTCTTGTTTTTAAGTTCATGTGTCTCATTTTCCTTTTTCTTAAGTTCATGTGTCTCTCTCTTATCTTTTCAAACTGTCCTTTAGTTATTATTCTTAATTTAAATTTTATTTATTCTGGTTTACACACTAATTCTATGATTTTGTTTTTTTCTGATATCTCTTTCCGGCTACAGCTACTCACAAGGGCTAACACCACCTCTTGAACATGTCTCACGATTTCTTGATTTTCCTCCTGCGCCTCAGCGCAGCAGGTCTCTTATGTTTGCTCAGCCCGGGCCCTCACACACAATCTGCTTGATAAAGATGCTTTGGTGCGTAAATGCGTGTCAGCAGTGGTTCAAGATAGGCCCAGCATGATTTGTGTGTGAATCTTGTTTTTCTTTTCAAGGAGCTTCTGTTTCTGACTTATGCAATTAGTACGCATATACCTACGCTTGGGTAGTAATGGCGATTTGGAAACCGGAAACATTTATTCTTTACACTACTTGATGACTCATAGTCCAGTCTTAACACTAAGAACTCAGCAGCAATGTTTCGAATATATGAAGCAGATGAAAAAATGCTTAATATTATATTCAAAATTAATTTACTCTTTAATATATAAACGCGTTCTCAGAAAGCTATAGCGAAAATCACACATCTAAACCTCTGACATGTGACCTCTAAAAATATCGGCATAGTTTTGGTTTGAATTCAAGCTGAAACTTATTTCGCATGTGTTCCAGTGGCTCAATGGGTAGAGCGTTGGTCTAGTTAACCAAAGGTCGTGGGTTCGACCTCCACCTGGGACACTATGAGTTACAGATGCTTGTCACAACTTTGTTTTCTTTTTCCCATTACAGTATAAAAATGAATTCCTTAAACATTGGCAAAATTAACTAAACAATGTTTTGCACGTTTGCTTTTCTGTAATAAACAAGAAGAGATCCGTTATAAAAAATTAGCTGCGCAGCAGGTTTACAATTACTGAAATTGTCCGTCCAGTAGAAACTTAACCTTTTGCACAAAATCTTGCTTGTTAAGTTCATGTGTCTGATTTTTCTTTTTCTTAATTTCATGTGTCTCTCTCTCTGTCTTCTCTTTTCAAGCTGTCCTTTAGTTATTTTTGTTAATTTAAATTTCATTTATTCTGGTTTACACACTAATTCTATGATTTTGTTTTTTTTCCGATATCTCTTTCCCGTCACTTTTTACCTGTAATTTCGCCAGCGATAACAATGTTTCATTTGCTTTCCCAAACTGTGATTCCATGGCCTAGTGGTGGGCTGTTAGTGTTTTAGTCACAATGATGCGCATGTTCGAGTCTTACTGGAATCTTTCCTTTCTCGCAGATTTCCCTTGTTAGCTCTTCCTTGTTTGATACAATTAGTTTGTGGACTTTGTCTCTCATGTCGTAAAAGAAGAGAACTAGAATTTCGAAAAATGTTGTTTTGATTCTGGAAGGAAACTTTAATTTTGTTTCAGATTTGAATCTAGATAGGAGTCTACGACCACTATCAGTTCCAATGTACATAACAAGAAGGCGAAATGAGTTTAGACATCTTCAAAACCCCAAACCGGAACTTCGATGTACAGAAGAGGCACAAACAATATGAAAGCATTTCCGGAGGGAAGCTCAAAATTGGAAAACCGGCCTTACTTTTGGCAAGCGGGGTAAGATTGGGAAGAAATTCCCGGAGAGCTGGGGAAGAAGTTCCCGGAGAGCTAAAGAAATTTCTGTAATCAAAAGTAAAAGTTTCTGGGGTCTACATTTCTGTAAATGGAATCAAAACGGGAAAACGATACAAAATTTGACGAACTTTTGGGGAAACTCGAGTACTCATTTTCTACAGTGAGGTCCTCTGCCTACGCTAGAGTAGTTAGTCTCATGACTTACCACTTATCAGGACTGTGGTATCTCTCCTGGTTTCTGAGTTCCTCCGGAAATGTAATTACAAACTTTCAATGCATGATGGAACCCTATATTTGGCTTCCCGTTTCTACAAGAATCTTGCTTTATTTTAAGTGTGCATGCTTACCTAAAAACAAAATACTACAAGAATCTTGCTAAATTTTAAGTGTGCATGCTTACCTAAAAACAAGGGAGGCATATCCATTCCGAACGACGAATTCAGAATTTTAAGTCAAAGATTAATAGTCATTTTAATTCGGCGAAATATGAGGGTGGCCCAGGCATGGCACCCAATTGTCGACTGGGCAAGTCGACTCTAACACGGCAAGCCATCTTAATTGAGTTCACGTTCTAAGTTTTTACAAAGAACAGAAAGGCTATGCTCACCTAAAGCCTGGAGATAAATCAGGCATCAATTTTTGTGGAGTGTGTTTAAATTTCCATTCCCAAACAGTTTAGGCAAAACTGGGATTTAATACCTGTACTTAAAAATTCTGAAACGTCTAGACTTGGAAATCTAAGAGCATCGAAGTCTTGAAAAGGGTGAGTCTAAACGAACGTCTAAGGGAGAGGGGTGGCCCTCCTGAACCCGCCCAACAACCACTCAAATTCCCCCCAACATTTCTACTGATTACATTTCACATTCCCCTACTTACTGGCCTAATTACAGTACACCTTTTAATAAGATGTGGTAGCGCTAGGCAAACTCTGCAGTACCGCTAGGCAAACCCATGGTGATGTTAGGCAAGCTAAGCGGAAAAGGGATTACTTTTAGTATTCAAGCTTAGCATATTTAAAATAATGTTCATTAATATAGTATTGCAATTAACAAAACAAATATGTCGTCATCAAAACTAAAGTGTCTTGGACGTACTATGTAGTAGAACTTAGTGACCAATTTGACTTTTAAGTATGAGTTATTTAAAACTTAGTGAGAAGTAAAATTCTCTCTTTGTGTAGTTATATTATATTTGTTTTGGCTGAGTTTGGAGTTCCTGAGCTTAGAAAATCTCGGCTTCGAAACGTTTTTAAAGTAGAACAGTGTTCTGAATCCTGATTAAGGAATGAAAAATTTATACCTGTCATACTATTTATATTGTTTATGCATGCTAAAATCTCAAATATTGCATTGTATTTCAAGCTTTGGTGTTGGTAGTAATGCTCAAGTGAAAACATTGACAGTAAAACCCAACAGAAAAAATTAAAACGTTGCTGTTTTGGGTCGGCAAAACGCTGTAAAAACCCATTTAAGAATAACAATTGCCTGCATTTTTGGAACGGGTAAACTTAAAAACGTAAACGTAAAACGTTAACGTTACGTTACGTTAACGTAAACGGTAAAACTCATTAACGCATAAATAGAAATATATAACTACATCTTTGATGGGGAAAATACAGAAATACAATAAATAAGCATAATAAAAATGTCCGCATTTTTGGGCAAGGAAAATGCGGAGACCGTTTGCTGCAAAAACAAAGAGGCAGTTTATGTGTGAAAGGATTGCACTACAGTAGTGCATCCAATCTCATCATAAATTTGTTACAAACATAGGTGTAAAGCAAAGCATTAAGGAAATTAATACAGTCAGTCTGGGCTGACAGTTGCAGAAAGTTGTCGCTTTGCTAGGAAAGTAAAACATAACACAAGGCAACCTCTTAATAACCTTCCAATTCAAGTTTCCGTCCGCAGTGGTCGCGCATCTGCCTCGAAGGCGGAAGGGTGTAGATTCAGATCCCACCTGGAGTCTGAATCGTTTTGCAAAATTTGGAACCGGGATCTGACACGCCAGTTCCTGGTTAAAATTAGAATTGAAAACAAATGTAAAACCAAATTTTTGGACTACAATTGTAAAACATATAAAGGCTAAGAAAACAAGGATTCTAAAATGTACTTTTGCAACTAAAAAGTTATGCTTTTATCTTGTCTCTCAAAATTTCCTAGAATATTATGTGAGTTTAGGTTGCAGTTTGTGACTCTGTGATAGCTTTGCAATGTCTGCAGTTAGTTATTTTGCAGTTATTTTGCAGTTAGTGCAATGAATTAAAACCAGTCTTGCTATTAACCATGGAGATCTTGATTCCAGAAGCAGTTAAAATGTTCCCTACCTACTAACGCCATTACCACACCCAGAAGTAGCGGGTGCGGAGACCATAGCACAGATGGGCAGCTCACCGACCACAGGAGACGGCCGGAGCAGCCTCACCAGACAATAAACCGGGTAATTAGACCTGTCCTAAGTGAAAAGATGACTCTCCACTCTCAATAATAATGATTCGAACGACTACCTACCTAGCAGGCGCTCAGTGGCCTCAGACCCTAATAAATACTTAGATAACAGCAATTTAATATTGGAATAACAACAAGTATTATTAATATAAAGATGCTATAAAAGACTATGGGCTAAGCCCTCAAATATGCAGCACACACACAATACACAAGACTTATCAAACAGGGACTCATCAACGTACCAGTAGCTCCTGGGGAGAGCTACACAGGGCCAAAATATACAAAGGCGAATTACAGAGCAAATAAGGGAAGAGTGATGGATAATTAGCACGCGCACGTAAAGGCCGAAAACACTAGAGAGAAGGGGGAAGCGAGTGTTGCTTTGAACCCTCCCACGAGCGCCCCCTAGTGAACGTTTTCCCCCTAATCACGTAGCTCCCCGTGTAGTGAGGGGGGGGGAGAACCCACCCAATCCCAAACACACGCGTTGGGGAGCTACGTGACTTGCAAAGTAAACCCAGCCACTTTTTGATGATGTTATGCTAAGCCTGACGGGATGCCAACTTAGCTACAGCCACCAGCAACGGAATGGTTGACCATGATAATAATGATAAGAATATAATATGGACTGGATCCACAGCAAATATAAAGCACTGGATATGACTGAGCATAAATATTTGCACAGAGTTAAAATACTGTAGATTAACATACGGCATAATATATGACAAAGAAACAGAAAATTCTAAAATTCAGAAGTAACGACGGAGAGAATCGAGGGTCGTAATAAAAATACAGATGAAACGTTAACAAGTTTGCAAAAATAACATAGAATAAAATGCTAGTTCACAAAACACAAGAAATTACTAATTCAATAAATAAACACCAAGAAGTACCTACGTAACAAAATTTACACACTGCACACAACTCAAGAGATTTGGTTCGTTGAAAAATATTGAACAATTAACAAAATCTTAAACTCGCTATATAAAAAACCAAGTAATATACGGAATATTATATGGAATGCAAAACAAGTGTCACTGTCACAACAAAATTAAATAGAATGCTAAAACATAGATCTTTCCCTGGACGATGAGGGTCGATGACGACGCACTCAATACTCCATCAAGATCATGTCCGTAATCTTGTGCTTGTCCTGGGGCTCCAAGGGATTCCACAGGGGTCAAGGCAACAGATGGATGGAAAATGTTTTTCTCCTGACCGGGCTGGGCACAGCCAGTGATGTGAATGCCTTCCCGATTGACAGGCAGGCCAATTGGCTGGTTCATCAATGCCGCTGGCGGCTCCGTTCAGAAAAACTGAGGAGCAGGGAGACCCTTCTTTTACCGCTCCGCCGCCGCCGCAATGCGTTTCCGGACCACCTCGAGGTAGGCGTCCAGCCGGGCACCAGCCAAGTGAACCCGATTTAACCGGTCCTCCCTGAGCTCGTCGGGTCCAGACTGCATGAACCAAAGGCCCACCACGGTGTAAAGGGACCCCTGTAGGTTATGGCCAAAGCAATTGGTGGTGTTGAAAAGCCAATTGTGCTTCCCATCAAACACCAGGTCATCAGGTTTGAATCCCCGAAGAACCCGGACACCAATCCACCACCAAGGATCCGTGGAAGCTTTGCAATAGTAGCTTCCAATGGTCTGGACCTGGAATTCCTGCATATCAGGGCAATGGTACAAAACGTGGAATATGGTCAGCCGCTGGGTTAGCTGATCTTGACCAGACTGCCATCGTTGGATGCGACACGAAGGAAGTTCGGCAATGGCCTGATCTGTGCTATGTTTGATAGCAAAGCCATCGTGTTCGAGATGATCCCTCACTAAATCCACGACGACATCAGACTGGCAGTACCAGCCTTTGCACCCCGGATAGAGGTGTTCCTTGGTCCCAACATAATTGTTCTCAAATTGTTCCACCGGCAGGTTGGCGAATGGCTGGAGTTTAAACACGAAGGAGAAGGCATACTTCGGTCGACGATAAAAATTGAGGAAGAATCCCTCGTCTACATTCGCGATGCCGTCAACGTTGGGCCGGTGATTTTTCAACATGGCTTTCGAATGGTCATGCATCGGGTTCGTAGGCGTCGAGCGTGTATGTTGCATGAGTAGAACTCTCAGCATTCGTGCCGGTAACGAGTAACGGGTAACGAAATAATTCAGGCACCAGCCCCGCCCTGGCCAGGCAATTGGCCCGTCGAGCATTTGATGAAATGCGGTTGACAGGGAAACCTTTGAAGAGTTTCCCGTAACGATCACGATAGTCCATGATCTGCCAGTTGGTCTTACGGGCTGTCGTAACCGAAGTTGGCTTAGCCTTCATGTGATCCGTCAGATGAGCATCGCGTTCCCACATTTGTTCCAGACCATGTCCAGAAAGTCATCAGGGAGCCATTGGGTCTTGTGGACCATCCACTTAAGGACCACTTCCCGAAATAGGGCCACCCAAGGATGCAGGCTTCGTTCACGAGAGTCCCCGGGATGTTATGGGGGATCCACTGAAGATTATTATTCCGCATATGGGATGGTCCGGCCAAAGGTCCATTTTAATGACCGCGATCTTTGCCGGCGTTGGCTGTTCTATCTTAAATAAGTCATAAATGGGTTCCTCGTTCCGCGCGTCACCGTCTTAGAAATGTTCTTGTTAAGCAGGCCGCAGGTGATGGTGACCAGATAAACCCGGAACTGTGGGAAATTGCCTGCTATATTTTGATGGATATTCTGGCGGTAGTTCTCGAATGGCTGACATTCGGCCGTCCGACTTCTTAATCTGTTTGACGTGAGGCACACGATAAGTCGGTGGCTTCGGTCGTGGCCGGCTGATCGTGTCAGCTGCATGTCGTCGTTCATGATCGTGACGAGACTCTTCGTGATGTTTCGACTTCGGATAGGCTAAAGACCGATGACCTTCGCGACGATCGCGGTCTTCATGATGGTGTTTGGTCGAGAGATGACGCTGTTCCGAATGTCGATCTCGTGATGGCTTCCGATGGCGGTCAGAATCGCGACGACGAACCGATGGCGAACGGTCACGTGATGACCGTCGTTGATGATGGCGGCTCGTAGAAGGATACCGACTTCGGTCGTCACTAGATTCATGGCGCAGGACGGGAATCTCTATGACGAGATGATGATGCTGAGTTGGAGCCTTGACTGTCATGATATGTCTTGATCTTATCGATTTGAACCACATCCGGCTTGTCCTGTGTTCCAAATTTCTGGATCCGGAAGTTAACTTCCGAGGTCTCTCCATTATCCGGTAAGGTCCTTCCCATTTTGGTCTCATTTTGGCACACACACCAGAAGGAGTGACTCCTGTAACTTTGCGCATCACCAGCTTTCCGCGCTTGTAGTGAACTCCTTGACCTTCTTATCAAAGTTTCTTCTATTCTTCAGCGGTAACGGTTCCAACGACTCACGAGCAGCCTTCCAAGCTCGATCCAACCGGAACAGATGGGATTATGAATAAGAATCGTGATTCTGCACCACCTCATCATTTTTACCATCGAAGAAATGATCCAACGGCAACCGAATATCATGTCCAGTCATCAGGAAATGAGGCGTGTCACCCACTGAACTATGAACCGAGTTCCTATATGCGCAGAGCGCCCAGTCCACATAGTCACCCCAATCCGTTTGTTAAATGTCCGCGTACTTCATGAAGATGGTCCGGAGAGTTTTGTTCATTCTTTCCACAACTCCTTTAGCCTGCGGATTCTAAGCCGTTGTCCGCTGAAGTTTACCATCCACTAAGCTCGGACAGTTTGCTGAACAGCTCCGACATGAAATTTCGTCCACGATCCGGCAGCAAATGCACCTGATCTCCCCAACGAGCTACAAATCCTTTGAAATAGTCGCACGCCGTCGTTTCTGCTTTCTCGTCGGGCACAGGAAATGTCTCTGCATACCTCGTAAAATGGTCGATGACGACCAAGATACAGGTGTTGCCTCGCATTGTGTAGTTTTTCGTGCAATGCATCACATCCAGACTGATCAAATCCAGAGGTCAATTGGCACGGACTTCATTTTGGAAACCAGCTTAAGGCCTTGCTGGTCCTTTATTGAACCTGGCACATACCTTGCAAGTTCTGATGCAATCAGCGAGGTCGTGTGCCATGGTCGGCCAATAATACCTTGACACGAGGCTCGCATAGCATGCCTTATGGCTGCGATGACCGCCAACCATAAAGCTGGTGTGTACCTCCTCCATGATCACTTCTCTGTTGTCGCAAGGCACTGCGATCGATTCGAACCTCACCTCTTCTTCGACCTCTCTCTTCCACGTGCCAAACAAACAGGAGACCATTCTGTAGGAAGAAGTACGGCCGGAGCATCTGCAACAGAGCAGCTTCTTGGTCATTATCCGGCAAGAATTTCCGTTCAATCTAGTCCATCATGGGCCTGAATTCCGGATCATTGCGTAGCGCGCGTCTCCACTCGGCGGAGGTGAGCACATCATCACAAATGGCACACATCATCACCAATTGCCTGTCTTCCGGCTCCCAGCACTGATCTGTTGTGAAGATCCTTAACTGCCATATGATCCGTTCTGATGACGAAGGGTTTTGACGTCAGATAGTGGCGAAATTTCTGATATGCCCAAACCACTCCTGCTCCTTCGAGGTCTGTGGCCGAATAATTCCTCTCGTACACCGTCAGTGTACAACTGGCATACGCCATTGGACGTGTCTTCACGGTCTATGCGTCACCCAGCTTCTTTGGGCTACGAGGAATCGACACGGGCTGTTCGAAGACCGCTCCAAAGCCATGATAGCTTGCACCCACTGACAAAATGAAAATCTTTTCGAAATCCGAATACGCCAAAATCTGAATAATCCGAGCTTCGGTCAAAATCTTCTTCGGTGCGTCGAACACTCGTTGTCTAGCTTCGGTCCACACGAAGACGGTATCTTTTTCTGAGCAGTTGGATGAGCGGTGATACCTTAGCAAAATTGGGCACAAACCTCCGATAGTATCCTGCCATTCCGAGGAACGCCTCAGTAGGGTTTTAGGCAGCTTGACCACTGCAGCCACCTTGTCAGGATCCACTACATAGCCATCCTGACTAATCAAATGCCCTAAGAGAGGAACTTTCTTGCGGATGAAGACACATTTCTTCAATTTGATCCTAAGTCCATTATCACGCAACTTCTGGAAGACGACCTTGAGCATTTCCAGATGCTCACTGAAGGATCTTGATGGAATCAGGACATCATCAATGTAGACGGGCAATCCTGTCAATACCTTCTCCATGATCCTCTGAAAGGTGGCTGGCGCATTGAACAGCCCAAAAGGCATGACGTTCATGTAGAACAGTCCCTTATGAGACGCCAACGCTGTCTTCTCCCGATGCTCAGGGTATACCTCGACCTACCAATAACCAGCTGCTAAATCTATCGATGAGAATATTGCACTACCCTTGAGCAGGTCCATGATCTCGTCAATCTTTGGCAGTGGGTAATTGGTCATCTTGGTGATCTCATTCAGCCTGCGGTAATCAAGAACCAATCTGGTTGGACCATTCTTTTTCCAACCAGAATGCAGGGGAAAGTCCACGAACTTGTCGAGGGTTCATATACCCCTTCCCTGAGCATAGAGTCGATGTGCTTCTCGACCTCAGCCTTCTGCTTCGGGTTCATACGATAGGCACGTCTCTTCAGAGGACAATCCTTACCTGTATCAATCAGATGCTGATAGATTTTTGGTCCGTCCAGTATTCCCCGGGCGGCCCACTACGTCGTAGTATTCCAAAAGCATCTTCTTGAATTCCACTTTGATGTCGTCCGAACAATCCATCTTATCAAAATCAACATTGGCCTCAATATACTGCAGTTTTTCTTGCTCTGTAGGTTCGGGACGTGGCTCCTGATCCTCAGCAGAGTAAAAATGACCGTCAGTGGCCGCTTCCAAAGGCATTTCCCGATCCGTATCCGCATCAGGATCAGTTGACTGTTGGACCTCGGTTCTCTGTTTGGGCTCCTCGGCAGCATAAGTTACTGGCCGATTGGATTGCCGAACCATGACTGTGTCATCCTGTTCCATAGATGGCTCCAACGGTAAATCCAACGGATAAAATCCAGGAAACATCCTGTGTAACTTGCTTACACTTTCACCAACCTGTTCCGCCCATAGCGATTAGGTAGCCGGATGACCTATCTATCTAACTATATATTGAAATTGTAATGGATGATCTGCAAATTGACCCCTGCCTCCATTACGTAGAATGTTGGCCGTTCCGCCTCCCGGACCTGGACTGCTGAACAGGCCTCTTCCATCTCCATTCCTTTAGGGACGTCAACAATTCGGTCTCCTCCATTGCAAACACGAATGTAGGTGACCTTTGGCGTCACAGTCAGGACAACAGCCTCAGGAAACACTCCATAGCGAATATGTTGAACGGGTTGAACCCTCTCACCATCACCAACGCTACATATGGTCCCATAGGCTTCGACTGGGTATCACACGACACCAGCCTGAGGAAACACTCCATGTGTTTCAATAGCTTCCGGGTCCGCTTAAAACAGGGGCTCTTCGGTAATGTTAAGCCCCCTGGCTTCACCGCCCTCACCGGAGTATCTATTCTCTACCAGGGAGCACTCTGACCCTTTCCCTGATGCACACGTTGACAGCTGCAGCCAAAGGAATATTGTACGCCACCGGTATCCCCTGCAGTTCAGCAGAATTCAGAAATAGCACTCTTCCATAGCACTTTCCGCCATCTGGCCTTGCGCCTGGCAAAACCTCATCGTTATTTTGCACTGACCGAGGATTGTCAACTTATTTCCCTCTCCGGCTGCCGAAATGCTAGGCATCTACGCTACTGCCATTGGCGTCAACACGTGATGGTTGACCTTGTGAGATCTAATGTGAGATCAATGAGACAGAAGCGCCGGTGTCCACCAGACCCAGGGCAGTAACATCATTTATCCGGAAAAGGACATATTGCAAGTGACGCAATGAGATGGAAGCCACAGAATTCGCAAAATAGACCGCTTCGCCTTCCATAACCTGTCGGACAGCTTCACGGATGCCCTTTTCGGCCGAGCCGTCGTGGTCGGCCTAAACTTCAGGATTACCTAATGTCGAAGGACGGTCCGTGTAATCATCAGATTCGATGGTCTTGGACAAAATTTCGACCTCATTGGCGGTGTCCTCCTGACGGAATTTCTCTATGAAGGCACTCAGAACCTCCTCGAAATCCTCCATGTTGTCAATGACCGTTTTCGCTGCTGCCTTCATTTCGGGGGATTGTCGCTGAGCAACACCCTCCATTCTCTCCAGTTTATCCTCTTCTGGACTCCAGGCGGGTCCTGAGCAATGGTCAGTCGGGACGAGTATGCCTCCAGCATATCCGCACCCACCTTGGACAAATCCAACGGATCAAACCTAATTGAACGTCGGAATATCGTCAGAAGCCTTGGTCGGCCATTACGAGGAGTTTGCTAGGTATTCCCAACCGACCTCTGGAGTTTCAATTTCTGAATAGCTGGAGGTTCCTGGTTCGCGTTCTCGTTGTTTCCGGTAGTAATAAACGTCGCTTACGACGTGATGATACCACAACATATTTACATGGCCTGAACGACGAGGCTGGTTGGCGGGTCGGTACCCATGGTCGACCGGGGATCCCTGAGATCCACGATTCGAGAAATTGTGACCGCTGTGGTCAGGTGGCCTCCTAATCATGCTAACATGGCGGCTGTCTGCCCTCCCGTCATTCGTTTCCCGAATTGCCACCACCTCGCTGACCAGCATTGCTTCCACCACCCTTACCACCTTCTTTCCTGAATCCACGGACAAAAAGCGACCCGAACCACGCATTGCACTACCACCGCCGGACGGGCGTTTCACCTCAAATTGGGCAGTGCCATTCTCCTTCTGTTTCAGCAAACATCCAAAATATCTGCTGTTGACCATCCTAAGCCACAGTGGGTTGTCACCCAGAAGGTGATGTTCTTATTATACACCGGGCAAGCCCATCTGTGACCAGGTTCCGCGCAGTAGGTACAGCAATTGGACCTATCCTGACCGGAAGATGCCTTCCCTGAACTTCCAGTGGCCGCCTGTCACTCCACCAAGACGAGAAGAAGACTCCTCCGGGTCCAAATCTTGCATGTTTGGGTCGTCCAATATCTCACAGGCTGCGACCACTTCATCGTCCCATGTTTGATAGTTTACTGTCATCACCTGACTCTGGACGATCGAGTTTCTGATGTTCTGAAGCTCACGTTTGAGCTCACATACATACGCTGGACATTCCTGTTGGTCAACGGGTTGAACCCTCTCACCATCACCAACACTACATATGATATCATTAGGCCTTTGATGGTCCCAGTTTTCGGCATCGGCGAACAAACTGGCCACTTTTGGTACGCTACATATGGTCCCATGGGCTTCGACTGGGTATCACCCTCCTCGACCGCCTCAAGAATACGCCCAGCTCGCATCGCATGAAGATATCATTGGGCCTTAGGTGCGTCCAATTTTCAGCATCGGCGAACAAACTGGCCATGTTTGCTCGCAATGCGACTTGAGTCCATGAGAGGCCCTTTCCACCGCCTTAAGCTTACGGTCTTTCAGGTTAGCCGTGGGAAAGGCTTTGCAGGCGATGCACCTCAGCTCATTGAGGTAGTCAAAACTGGATTCGAAGCGAGTTGCTTCCTCTTGAAGAATTCCCGGGGGGATTTGTCGGCCGACTTGGTGACTGACTCATAAAGTTGATAGAGAATGGACACCAATTCTTCGTATGTTCCCATGGCATGACCCTCCAGGTCTTACTTTTGGCCGATTCATCAAGTAAATACCACAACAATGGTCGTTTGAGGTCAAGCTCGGCGCCACTTGCCTCCCAAGTTGACTCAAACATCTTCAACCATGCTGATAGTTTGATGGTTCCTTTCCTGCCCTTGAACCTCAGGATCAGTTGACTGCTGGACCTCGGTCCTATGTTTGTTTTCCTGGACCGCATAGGTTACTGGCCGATTGGGTTGCCGAACCATGACTGTGTCATCCTGTTCCATAGATGGCTCCAACGGTAAATCCAACGAATAGAATCCGGAGAACATCCTGTGTAACTTGCTTACACTTTCTCCAACCTATTCCGCCCATAGCGATTAGGTGGTCGGATGACCTATCTATCTAACTATATATTGAAATTGTAATGGATGATCTGCAAATTGACCCCTGCCTCCATTACGTAGGATGTTAGCCGCTCCGCCTCACGGACCTGGACTGCTGAACAGGCCTCTTCCATCACCATTCCTTTAGGGAGGTCAACAATTCGGCCTCCTCCATTGTAAACACGAATGTAGATGACCTTGGCGTCACAGTCAGGACAACAGCCTCAGGAAACACTCCATAGCGAATATGTTGAACGGGTTGAACCCTCTCACCATCACCAACGCTACATATGGTCCCATAGGCTTCGACTGGGTATCACCCTCCTCGACCGCCTCAAAAACACACACAGCTCGCATGAAGATATCATTGGGCCTTTGATGCCTTTGATGCCGGTGCCGATGATTGGGCTCGCAATGCCGACTTGAGTAGACGAGCGGCCCTTTCCACCACCTTAAGTTCACAATCCTTCAATTCGATCGTCGGAAAGGCTTTGCAGGCGATGGACCTAGGAGACTCCAGGCTGAATTCTTCGGGCGTATTTATCGGCCGATTTGGTGGCTGGCTCATAATGCTGATGGAGAATGGACAACAATGCGTCATATGTTCCCAAGGTTTGGCCCTCCAGGTCTTGCTTGACCTACTCGTTTAAGCAAATACCACAACGGTCGTTTGAGGTCAAGCTCGCCGCTACTAGCCTCCCAAGTTGACTCAAATATCTTCAACCATATTGATATTTTGATGGCTCCTTTCCTGCCCATGAACCTAGAAATGGACTGGAACCACTTGGCGTAATCATTCAACATCTGAACTTGCTGAGGTGTAATTCTGACCCTGTCGACCGACCCACCCGACGACGACCGTCGCGGTGGGGGAACAGTCGGCTGAACCGTCTGATCCTGTGATGGCTG
This sequence comes from Trissonchulus latispiculum, assembly GCA_030248195.1. Taxonomy (NCBI): domain Eukaryota; kingdom Metazoa; phylum Nematoda; class Enoplea; order Enoplida; family Ironidae; genus Trissonchulus; species Trissonchulus latispiculum. Next base: position 62,310 of record JASAND010024511.1, read on the forward strand.
TTGACTGGTTGGTTGCTCCATTGGTCCATTTTGACCAACTGGACTGGTTTCTGGAATAGATGACATCAAACTCCGACCACCAGCATGAACTCGATGACCGGGTCGTCCCCCACGAACCGATGGCCGCAAGATGTTTGGTCGTCTGGTCACCGGTGATGAGGAACATGATGGAGTTGACCAAAGGTCCGGTCGCAATAGCTGGTTATTCTCGACCGTCGTGTAATAATTAATTACCGTCGTGCGTTCTCGTTGTTTCCGGCAGTAATAAACGTCGCTTACGACGTGATGATCACGGGGTTCGTCCCCGGGGCTCGTGCTAGAAGCCCGGGTTGAACCCGACTTCAAAGCACGAGCATCCGGCGAACTAGAATCTAGATTACAATTCTTTGATGCAGCCTCCTGCAGCGACAAGCCATCCTTCACCGTGACGGCTTGTGTGCCCATCGAATTCATGGGTGACTTTTCCGAATCCGATTCCTGAGAAAAAGACCCATCCTCAGACTTAGCTGTGCCCTTTTTCTTATTTTCGTTCTTCTTGGGGTTTTTGGTCTTCTTCGGTTTCCGAGGTCCCTGAGGTTCCTCAGGTTCCCGATATTCCAGAGGTCTCAAAGGTTCATTTTGTTGCCGTTCGGGCAAATGGAATCTTCTTGGAAAGACCCCAACCGAGTGGCGGTCTAGCTTCCTTCCATTATGCATCACACAAGCCATATGGCAGCACTTAGCTTCTGGATATCCTTCAATGCATTTCCAACGTGGGGTATGCAAATCTTCATCAGTCAAGTCCCCAATTCGCTGATACCACAACATATTTACATGGCCGGAACGACGAGGCTGGTTGGCGGGTCGGTACCCATGGTCGACCGGGGATCCCTGAGATCCACGATTCGAGAAATTGTGACCCCTGTGGTCAGGTGCCCTCCTAATCATGCTAACATGGCGGCTGTCTGCCCTCCCGTCATTCGTTTCCCGAATTGCCACCACCTCGCTGACCAGCATTGCTTCTACCACCCTTACCACCTTCTTTCCTGAATCCACGGACAAAAAGCGACCCGAACCACGCATTGCACTACCACCGCCGGACGGGCGTTTCACCTCAAATTGGGCAGTGCCATTCTCCTTCTGTTTCAGCAAACATCCAAAATATCTGCTGTTGACCATCCTGAGCCACAGTGGGTTGTCACCCAGAAGGTGATGTTCTTATTATACACCGGGCAAGCCCATCTGTGACCAGGTTCCGCGCAGTAGGTACAGCAATTGGACCTATCCTGACCGGAAGATGCCTTCCCTGAACTTCCAGTGGCCGCCTGTCACTCCACCAAGAAGAGAAGAAGACTCCTCCGGGTCCAAATCTTGCATGTTTGGGTCGTCCAATATCTCACAGGCTGCGACCACTTCATCGTCCCATGTTTGATAGTTTACTGTCATCACCTGACTCTGGACGATCGAGTTTCTGATGTTCTGAAGCTCACGTTTGAGCTCACATACATACGCTGGACATTCCTGTTGGTCAACGGGTTGAACCCTCTCACCATCACCAACACTACATATGATATCATTAGGCCTTTGATGGTCCCAGTTTTCGGCATCGGCGAACAAACTGGCCACTTTTGGTACGCTACATATGGTCCCATGGGCTTCGACTGGGTATCACCCTCCTCGACCGCCTCAAGAATACGCCCAGCTCGCATCGCATGAAGATATCATTGGGCCTTAGGTGCGTCCAATTTTCAGCATCGGCGAACAAACTGGCCATGTTTGCTCGCAATGCGACTTGAGTCCATGAGAGGCCCTTTCCACCGCCTTAAGCTTACGGTCTTTCAGGTTAGCCGTGGGAAAGGCTTTGCAGGCGATGCACCTCAGCTCATTGAGGTAGTCAAAACTGGATTCGAAGCGAGTTGCTTCCTCTTGAAGAATTCCCGGGGGGATTTGTCGGCCGACTTGGTGACTGGCTCATAAAGTTGATAGAGAATGGACACCAATTCTTCGTATGTTCCCATGGCATGACCCTCCAGGTCTTACTTTTGGCCGATTCATCAAGTAAATACCACAACAATGGTCGTTTGAGGTCAAGCTCGGCGCCACTTGCCTCCCAAGTTGACTCAAACATCTTCAACCATGCTGATAGTTTGATGGTTCCTTTCCTGCCCTTGAACCTCAGGATCAGTTGACTGCTGGACCTCGGTCCTATGTTTGTTTTCCTGGACCGCATAGGTTACTGGCCGATTGGGTTGCCGAACCATGACTGTGTCATCCTGTTCCATAGATGGCTCCAACGGTAAATCCAACGAATAGAATCCGGAGAACATCCTGTGTAACTTGCTTACACTTTCTCCAACCTATTCCGCCCATAGCGATTAGGTGGTCGGATGACCTATCTATCTAACTATATATTGAAATTGTAATGGATGATCTGCAAATTGACCCCTGCCTCCATTACGTAGGATGTTAGCCGCTCCGCCTCACGGACCTGGACTGCTGAACAGGCCTCTTCCATCACCATTCCTTTAGGGAGGTCAACAATTCGGCCTCCTCCATTGTAAACACGAATGTAGATGACCTCGGCGTCACAGTCAGGACAACAGCCTCAGGAAACACTCCATAGCGAATATGTTGAACGGGTTGAACCCTCTCACCATCACCAACGCTACATATGGTCCCATAGGCTTCGACTGGGTATCACCCTCCTCGACCGCCTCAAAAACACACACCGCTCGCATGAAGATATCATTGGGCCTTTGATGCCTTTGATGCCGGTGCCGATGATTGGGCTCGCAATGCCGACTTGAGTAGACGAGCGGCCCTTTCCACCACCTTAAGTTCACAATCCTTCAATTCGATCGTCGGAAAGGCTTTGCAGGCGATGGACCTAGGAGACTCCAGGCTGAATTCTTCGGGCGTATTTATCGGCCGATTTGGTGGCTGGCTCATAATGCTGATGGAGAATGGACAACAATGCGTCATATGTTCCCAAGGTTTGGCCCTCCAGGTCTTGCTTGACCTACTCGTTTAAGCAAATACCACAACGGTCGTTTGAGGTCAAGCTCGCCGCTACTAGCCTCCCAAGTTGACTCAAACATCTTCAACCATATTGATATTTTGATGGCTCCTTTCCTGCCCATGAACCTAGAAATGGACTGGAACCACTTGGCGTAATCATTCAACATCTGAACTTGCTGAGGTGTAATTCTGACCCTGTCGACCGACCCACCCGACGACGACCGTCGCGGTGGGGGAACAGTCGGCTGAACCGTCTGATCCTGTGATGGCTGTTGACTGGTTGGTTGCTCCATTGGTCCATTTTGACCAACTGGACTGGTTTCTGGAATAGATGACATCAAACTCCGACCACCAGCATGAACTCGATGACCGGGTCGTCCCCCACGAACCGATGGCCGCAAGATGTTTGGTCGTCTGGTCACCGGTGATGAGGAACATGATGGAGTTGACCAAAGGTCCGGTCGCAATAGCTGGTTATTCTCGACCGTCGTGTAATAATTAATTACCGTCGTGCGTTCTCGTTGTTTCCGGCAGTAATAAACGTCGCTTACGACGTGATGATCACGGGTTTGTCCCCGCTCGTGCTAGAAGCCCGGGTTGAACCCGACTTCAAAGCACGAGCACCCGGCGAACTAGAATCTAGATTACAATTCTTTGATGCAGCCTCCTGCAGCGACAAGCCATCCTTCACCGTGACGGCTTGTGTGCCCACCGAATTCATGGGTGACTTTTCCGAATCCGATTCCTGAGAAAAAGACCCATCCTCAGACTTAGCTGTGCCCTTTTTCTTATTTTCGTTCTTCTTGGGGTTTTTGGCCTTCTTCGGTTTCCGAGGTCCCTGAGGTTCCTCAGGTTCCCGATATTCCAGAGGTCTCAAAGGTTCATTTTGTTGCCGTTCGGGCAAATGGAATCTTCTTGGAAAGACCCCGACCGAATGGCGGTTTTGGTTCCTTCCATTATGGCTCACACAAGAAATATGGAAGCACTTAGCTTCAGGATATCCTTCAATGTTTTCCAACGTGGGGTATGCAAATCTTCATCAGTCAAATCCCCACTTCGCTGATACCACAACATATTTACATGGCCGGAACGACGAGGCTGGTTGGCGGGTCGGTACCCATGGTCGACCGGGGATCCCTGAGATCCACGATTCGAGAAATTGTGACCCCTGTGGTCAGGTGGCCTCCTAATGATGCTAACATGGCGGCTGTCTGCCCTCCCGTCATTCGTTTCCCGAATTGCCACCACCTCGCTGACCAGCATTGCTTCTACCACCCTTACCACCTTCTTTCCTGAATCCACGGACAAAAAGCGACCCGAACCACGCATTGCACTACCACCGCCGGACGGGCGTTTCACCTCAAATTGGGCAGTGCCATTCTCCTTCTGTTTCAGCAAACATCCAAAATATCTGCTGTTGACCATCCTAAGCCACAGTGGGTTGTCACCCAGAAGGTGATGTTCTTATTATACACCGGGCAAGCCCATCTGTGACCATGTTCCGCGCATTAGGTACAGCAATTGGACCTATCCTGACCGGAAGATGCCTTCCCTGAACTTCCAGTGGCCGCCTGTCACTCCACCAAGAAGAGAAGAAGACTCCTCCGGGTCCAAATCTTGCATGTTTGGGTCGTCCAATATCTCACAGGCTGCGACCACTTCATCGTCCCATGTTTGATAGTTTACTGTCATCACCTGACTCTGGACGATCGAGTTTCTGATGTTCTGAAGCTCACGTTTGAGCTCACATACATACGCTGGACATTCCTGTTGGTCAACGGGTTGAACCCTCTCACCATCACCAACACTACATATGATATCACTAGGCCTTTGATGGTCCCAGTTTTCGGCATCGGCGAACAAACTGGCCACTTTTGGTACGCTACATATGGTCCCATGGGCTTCGACTGGGTATCACCCTCCTCGACCGCCTCAAGAATACGCCCAGCTCGCATCGCATGAAGATATCATTGGGCCTTAGGTGCGTCCAATTTTCAGCATCGGCGAACAAACTGGCCATGTTTGCTCGCAATGCGACTTGAGTCCATGAGAGGCCCTTTCCACCGCCTTAAGCTTACGGTCTTTCAGGTTAGCCGTGGGAAAGGCTTTGCAGGCGATGCACCTCAGCTCATTGAGGTAGTCAAAACTGGATTCGAAGCGAGTTGCTTCCTCTTGAAGAATTCCCGGGGGGATTTGTCGGCCTACTTGGTGACTGGCTCATAAAGTTGATAGAGAATGGACACCAATTCTTCGTATGTTCCCATGGCATGACCCCTCCAGGTCTTACTTTTGGCCGATTCATCAAGTAAATACCACAACAATGGTCGTTTGAGGTCAAGCTCGGCGCCACTTGCCTCCCAAGTTGACTCAAACATCTTCAACCATGCTGATAGTTTGATGGTTCCTTTCCTGCCCTTGAACCTCAGGATCAGTTGACTGCTGGACCTCGGTCCTATGTTTGTTTTCCTGGACCGCATAGGGTTACTGGCCGATTGGGTTGCCGAACCATGACTGTGTCATCCTGTTCCATAGATGGCTCCAACGGTAAATCCAACGAATAGAATCCGGAGAACATCCTGTGTAACTTGCTTACACTTTCTCCAACCTGTTCCGCCCATAGCGATTAGGTGGCTCGGATGACCTCTATCTATCTGGTCCATATATTGAAATTGTAATGGATGATCTGCAAATTGACCCCTGCCTCCATTACGTAGGATGTTAGCCGCTCCGGACTCATCACGGACCTGGACTGCTTTGTGAACAGGCCTCTTCCATCACCATT